>UXUI01007798.1:21645-32745 GCA_900576705.1 Enterobius vermicularis
GCTGAAATCTTTAATAGGCGGCAACTAAGATGCTAAGGCAGGTTGTTTGAAACTGTCTGATAAGTAGTAACGGTGAACAAAGTTTGGTATAGAATTTTTGCAAAAAAAAATCTAAACAAACATTGGTTTTATATGGAACATAATGAAATTACTACACTATAGATGAGGTGAATAATGGTAGAGTGTGGAACAAAGGTACAAAATCACTTGCACCAGTAAAAGAACCGCGGCACCATTTCATTCCCTACACACTACTGTAAAAGAGAACAGAGTAAACCGACTAAAATATCTAGCGAGTGGCAGACAAAACAAGTCCATTCTATCTTTTAAATTTGAAGAAATGATTTAACAGAAAAAAAACATCTTAGTAAGAAATACAGTATCACTTTCTTCTGCTACCAAAATAAAAATAGCTTTTATCTTTTAATGTGAAACCTATGCATTAGCAAGTGTTTTAGAAGATTTCAAATAATCTTTGAAAAACCACTGTGCTCTCACCTCTCCTATTGTCCCCTGGTTAAAAATAGGATTCGAAGAACTAAGTAAACGAAAAATGTCCGTAAAACAAACTCGGCAAAACAACAGTTAAAAAAATAAAAGCTATTCCCAAATGCAGGACAATAGTTTATTCAAGGAACTTCTTTTAAGCCTTTTATTTTCAGTTATCCCTGCTCTCCATGTTCAATGTTTCTACTGCTTTTCAAACGCCAAAAACTATAACAACAACAACAACAAAAAAAAATGATGCATTTATAAATCTAGAACACTATATGTACATGAAAGCTCTGGATGCTGTAGCAGCTCCGGGGCAGTGCTTGTGGTGCAGAATGTGATAGTACCAGTCAGCAAACACAGTTCCAAACCATTCAACTGCGAAACAGTTTAGTGGGTAAATAATATACGTATCATATATTCCTGGCAAAAGCAGATAAGAATAAAATAATTTATGATACATCTCACTTCATTTGTCACTTACTAAAACAGATCAAACAGCCAAAGGTGTCATGTACAGCCAAAGATGAATAGATAGTGATCAAGAGGAAAAAAACAGAGATATCTTTATGAAAGACCAAGAAAGTGAAAAGGATTTTCTCAAAATGTTGAACCACTGAACCGACTAAACAAGTACCAGTGAAATACTTAGAGTTGTTTATCTCAAACTCCTTGCCGAAGTTTCCAAATAAGACTTTCTAAAATGTTCTCTTTCAAAATTTTCTGACGTCAAAAACTGTACTTCTGGTCAGTTGGAAAGATTTTGTGTTTTAATTGACATTAGTAGTCGAAAAGGGACTGGACAAACAGGAGCTCCCCGCCGTTTCACACGAACTTACACAAGTGCATTACTTTAGACGTACATGTAACTACAAGCGATTGCCCATACAAAAAAAAATTGAAAAAAAATTCTGTCAGCATGCGGAAAAAACCAGTGAAATGTCAAGATTATAACAAGATTATGTTGCAAATTAATATGGTCAAAAAGTAAAAAAATTTGGTGATTTCACCTTGGCCTTTTACTCTTCCGTTTCATCACGCTGGCAACAAACAAAGTAACGCATATATATGCATTTGATATCACCCGACTCCTCTCATAAACTTGTCGGTAGTGTCTCTTGACTCGCCCTTATTTCAAATTTACACAACTGAGACAAAAAACCAATGTACCATTCTACCTTCACTGTTTATATACATTGGAAAAACATCTTGGCCAGATAGGTTAAATTTATAAATACTCTTCTGCATTCTACTAAGTCTTGTTGTTTAAAATCCATGAAACCGTGAACGCGGTAATGTTTACCTAACGTTAGTCTATTTTATTAAAAAGAACAATGTGGTCTCTGTTTTACTCCTGCTAAAAACATTTATCTGAACCTTAAGAAAGCTTGATTTAAAATCGTTTACAGAAGTTTTAGTTGCATTCCTGACTTCATTTGCTTCTCTAAAAGTCTTTTTGGCACAAAACAGCAATTTTGAAGGGGAACGGAACAGAATGCAAGAAAAAGAGGAGACAAGGAAGGCCAGGGAAAAAAAAATGCTGCATAACGGAAGAGCCCTGACCCAATATAACTGCTTTGCCAACAAAGACGTATGTTTAACGACTGGGAAACCTAATATAATTACGACCAATGCACACAGACGTCCTTTCGGTTGACTTGGCAAATGCGTTTTGAAGAAATACTTATACAAACTGCTGCTTAATGAACAACTCTTCTCGTCTTTTATCGCTGTTTCTGCTCTCACTGTTCTACCAGTCTTTTTTTTTTTTAATTAAATAGTTCCCATCTGCATTACCCGCTAAAATTTCAAAATATTCGAATAAAATAAAAGCCTATTTTGAAAAACAATGGAGCAGAACAACGGAAAAATTAAAAGAAAAAAAAAATAAAGAGAAAGAAAAAAAATGCCATATAAATTTTGTTTCTTTCATTAATTATAAAATGTATCCAGAAAACACGTTGCAATTTTTTTTTTTTTTTTTCGATAAATTCTTACTTGCAGAATGTTAAAGCAAAACGAACAAAGAAAACGCTTTTTTCCGATAAATAAAATTATTCAAAATATATTTTTGGAAACTATTAAAAACAAAACAAAAAAAAAAATGGAATGATTAAAAGAAAGTAGGCGATGTTGTGGAAATGGGATTGAACTGTTCAAACTATTAAATCGACTAAGTCTCAAATAAACTGTTGATTGGCAAAAAGGTTTACGACTTTAATGACCAAATATACTGCAATAAAAATTTATCATTTTATTGTGGCTATAGTAATTTACAATTTCAACTGATTAAATGTAAATTAAGAAAACAAAACAATGAAAGGAAACTGTAAATAAAAAAATAAAAAAATATATATATATATTAAAATTTACTATATATATTAAGTAACTAAAAACTTAGGCAGCAAAGCCATTAGAAAATATCTTAAAATATTTGGAAAAGCGCCAAAACGGATCAAAAATTGGCAGTCAAGTTGAAGATCAGTTTTTAGACGCAACAAGTAATGAATCTGACACATGGACTAGTAGATCAAAGTTTCGCTTTCAAAGGTTAACCCACCTGTACAAAATTTTCATTGCACGACATACTTATTGACCGAATTCTCAAATTGGTTATTGCAAAGCTACAAGAAGGAGAAAACTTGAAGAAGAAATCAAGGATGTTTTGACATATTCCGATGTGAAAAATGATGCCAAAAATGAGAAAGCACTATCGCACCGGCAGAGTTCGGTACAAAGTCGTTACTATGAAACGAAACTGACTTGTATCGAACAAAAAAAGTGACAGGATAACCAAAATGACATCAGTTTATCGATGAATAAGTAACCACAGAATATGCGATAGACGGAAAAACAAACTGACAACTTACCAGGTGCCTTAAGTTTCGGTTGCTGCATAACGCGTTGTTGTCGTTGTTGGACCGATACTGATGTTACTGGTGGAGACGACCACTATCGTCAAACACAAGTTTCTACAACAAAAAAAAACGTAAGTAAAATGGTGAGGAAAAGACAAAGGTAAATTTTGAGATTAAAAGGGTTAAGGACGATGTCTTTATTTTTTTTATTCATTTATTATGTTTCATTAGGTAGTAAAAATTTTACTAGCAATCCAAAAGAAAAAGAGAGACAACAAAAATTGCAGTTGCTGTATGTGTGAGTGTAAGTGTAATCGTCACAAAAAGTCGATTCAAAGGCGTCCGTAATGAAGAAGACCTCGATTGGGCTTTTTGCGAATATCAGACTACATTGTCCTCTGTTTATATACACAGACATTTACTCTAATGCATCAGACCAACAACAACAAAAAAAAAATCTCCTTTTTACTCTGAGTACATTTGGCCCTTTTCTCTCTGGATAACTATTTTTAAACACAGAAGAAAGGACATAAAAAATAGTAGTCAAAGATTATTTTCTTAGATATTGCAACTGTGGGAAATCTAAAAAAAAATAACAGAACAAGGATACAAGCAAAATTAACGACAAAATTGGTGCATATTTCTCAAAAGAATTAAACAAATTGTCATGACTGACTATAGTGAATAATTATTGAAGCTATTTATATCTTCTTTTTAACAATAGAGTGTAGATTGAAACAAGTTGTTGCACTGCAGAAAAAAAAAGCAGAAAGTATAATTTATGTCTTGAAATTAAAATTAATAAAACTTAGGTGTAATACGAATAAGAAAAGAAAAAACAACAGGAGAACAAATTACATTAAATACTGTTTATCATCAAACACTGTTTTACTAAATTTGCAAAGAAAAAAAAAGCGTAGATTGAAAAATAGATTGAAAATGATAGGTTGAGATAGCGTTGCCAGACAGGTAGCAAAACAGTGTATTGCTATGTTCATTTACCATTTCGATGCATTAACCATTCGGATCTTCTCTGATGCCAAATAAACGTAGCTCGTGAACAACAACAAAGAATGTGCTATTAAATTTCCTCTGCCTTTTTCTTCTCTAACTAATAATGAAAAACAAATTGAGATTTATAAAAAATAATTCTTTTTTTTTTCACAAAAATGAAATAAATAAATATTATATAGACTGACGGGGCACTTTTTCCCCTTGTTTTATCGTTGATTTGTATAGCTGCTTATTCGCCAAATATTCGCGGTACTTTTGCGCACACTTGGTTTCACTGCAGCACATTCACTGATGATAATGGGCGACGGAACCACTGGGTTGCTAACTTCTCTTAGCAACAATCAGTCAAAGAATCAGGTATCGGTGGCTTCCGCGGACAAAAAGTGCGATGAAGTTGAAACCAAAGAAGAGGGCTAAAATATGTGCTGAAAGAATGATTGGCAATGAATGACACTAACACATTTAACAGACCGATACTGGTTCAGTAGATGCTTTTTTGTGAAAGGCTGTTTCTACTTTGCCTTTCAGCCATTTTTCGGCTGCGCACCACTACCCATCTTATTAATTTTTAACGATTTCTACTGGGTAATTCATCCAGTTCTCTATATGTATCAGCAACCCATTTACTGCTTTTCAAATGGGAAGAAATGAAAAGGGAGAGAACATACGTAGAACAGACAAGTTGAGCTTTAAATCTGGTTAGTATTATTTCTCCGAAATCAATCGGCTACAGCAAGATGAAATGTGCGTTGTCTAGTACACCCACTTCTTTATATTAATGAATTCCTGTCCAGCAAATAAGTTAGCGAGTTAGCAGTGTAGTGTTGTCTAAGAGGGATATAAACCATGGTCTGAGTTCAGCACTTAGTCGTGGTGGTCGTGCTGTTCAGTGGTTGGTCTTTATGGTTATTATTCAAAAATGAGGAGTCCAGAGAGGGATAAAGTTAAACGAGATATTAATTTTTCAATTGACCATTTCATATTTTCCTAGCTGAATAGTGGACTTCGACACGAGGCGTTCAAGCAGAATGAGGAGTGCGTAGCTTGGCATACCAGAGATTTGAAAAGCTGCACTCCACCAGTTGTTCTTTTCTCTGGTTTAATTCCCGTCAGAAAGGATAACTACTGAAGGACCAAATAAACACTTGTTCGAGAGATGTCATTATATGAGTCTCGTGGTTGTTGTTCCAGAAAATTAGAATCTATGTGCTTTTCCGCTAAAGTCCCTCAAAACAGACGTGTCTTGACCGTTATTAGAAAAAAGACCTAAATAATTCTGCTTATCCAACTTTATACAGTCTCTGAGGTCTCTGCGGCACTGGAATTGTGTTCTGAACCCTCACAACGTAAGGAATGTTTTACTGCTACAGATGCACCATCGAACATTCCTTTTTAATACTTTCTATATTGTAATGTATCTAAGGAGTCGCACCGAGACTTTTCCAGATTCAGTTTTGGAAAACCTGTTTGGTTTATGCTCCACCGTTAGTCAAATTTCACGAACTTTTTTTCAACTTCACAAGCAGCTGAAAATGGCAAGGTTAATTTCGACAATTTAATAAATTCTGACATAAAATGGGGCAGCCATTCTTCTGGGCTTTGGATTTCCTTTGACTCGTTTAAACCCCTCGGAATCCTTCATTAATTATAACTTCTAGCAGTGTAGCATGTATTTTTTTAAACAAAATTTCAAGTTTTCTAATACTGTTTATTAGGTAATTTGTAGTCTTTACTTATGAATTTTGAAATACTTGCTGAACAACCTCTAATAACACAAAATTTCTATTTTTACAGTATGGGTGTTCTTTAAATTTATAAGCATTTTTTCTTTAACAAAATTTATATGGCAGACAGTAACGGAAATACAACCTTTTTCTAGTTTAAATTACAATAACAGATCTTAGAATGCTTTTACGTCGCTGTACTGAGAAAACAAAGTTGGATTTGTCTCTTTATTGTCTCTTCTCTTTTTGAATGATTCAAAGATTAGAAGGTTTAGTGAAGCTAGAAGAAAATTAGAAGTTCTTAAACAGAAAATAAAAAAATTTTGGGGCCAGCTTAATATACTTCACTTCCTAAATAGTTTCATGCTACCGTACACCACTTTCATCTTCAACGTATAATTTTCACTTGAGCGATTCAAAAAACAGATTCTTCTTTAAGAATTTTAAGTTTTTATGCGATGACAATAATTTTTTATTTTAGACAAAAAAGATTGCATTCTAGAGATTGCTTATACTTTACTTACGAGTATCATTTATCACGTGCTTAGGTAATTAGTTCAAGTCAAAAAAATTGTTGTTTAATATAGAAAGCATAAAAATGAGAAAAAAAGAAAAATAAAAAAGTAAATTCATTTTTTCCCGTCATTCTTTCTATTATTATTATTATTATTATTATTATTATTATTATTGTTTGTTTTCATTTTTATTTTTATATTTACTTTTACATTTACTTCCAGTTTTGTTACTGCTCTTATTGTAACTGCTTTAAATAATTTCTTCTCATTGAAGGGAAAAAATATTCAAGAAGTAGCCAAATTTTTCTTCTGTTTATTTTAATATCAACATTTCTGAACGGTAATTTTTGGATCTGTTCAAAGGATCTTAACTGATGTTTTTGTGAAATGCATGATCTAATCAACATTTTGGTCGTCGGCTTTCACAGCAATCAAAATGCGTAAAATCTCTGTGTCAATTTCATCTAATATTCATGTGTATTTTCCATCAAAACAGAATCCACCGTGCAAGCAAGAAACTTTTAAAAGTTACATTAAAAAATGCAGTTGCTGTTTTTGCTGGCGATGTTTTTTTTTTTGGAAAAACACATAAAGTTTGTAAAAGAAGCAAGATTACTTGATTTTTGCTACCGTGACACTATTAAAGATTTGAATCATTCAAAATAGTGTTTATGATAACTGTTTAAAGTTTTAAGTCACTATGATTATGGTATGTAAATTAAGCACAAAGGAAGGAAAAAGTGCAAATCTTTAGAGATCTGTATCAATAGATAGATCAAAAATGGTTAGACAGTTTTTCAAAGCAAAATACTGTTCGTTTATTGAAGCAATTAAAGTTGATATCATTCTAAAATTAGTCTTAATAGTATTGCCGAAGAAGTCTACTGTACGAGTGAGTATATTCTTGAAAAATTATATGAATTAAGAATTACCAAATTTCACTAACTGTAGAACGATCATTAAGCAGAGAAATTTTTCCAATTATCACTCAAAAGTTCAGTTATTATACTTTTATTCTCACAACTTTGAATTTTCAAGTATAGTTAACAATTAATTAGGCTTTCTTCTCTAGCAAAATAAAAAAAAAACTGAGAGTTTGAAAAAAATCATTTTACATTAAACATTTGACTGTGGCTTGAGTGCAAATTCTACTATCCTAAGTTCTCTTCGTCCTTAAACATCATTTACTGAAAATAATTCAGACTGAACAAATAATTTTTTTTTTTTAGGATTAGCAACAACAACACAAACAGTAGAAGTAGTAAATGCAGTAAGGAGTATTTAGACCAATAACAAAATCCTGTAAACGGCTAAGTGTGTTCGCGGATAAGAAGTGATGTAATCAGACAAATAACTAAATAAGAATTCTGTATTTTTTTGGAAGAACACTTCCTTGGTAGGTTGAGTGAAAGGTGAAAAAAAGCTCTTGTGATGGTATGTTGAAAATGCTTTAAAAGATATTTATTCATTTGAGCACAGGAAGACGTATGATTTATCGCATAAACAGAAATACGTGCGAAAAGACCCAAAATTATAAATTAACATTTAACTATTTAAAACCCAGTCAGATATTCATAGAAAAGTGGTAATCGGTCGGGTACCATCTAAGCAATGCAGCATATAAAAAAGCTTAGATTGCGATCCTTTACGAATAATTCAGTAAGATCGTTTTGAGTCTTCATGGAGAGGCCAAAGAGTCAAATAACAATGGAATGACTTTTATGAGAATGAATTGCTACTTGTAAATTTGAAGATCTAATGAAAAAAATTATGCTGAATAATGCTAAACAGTAAACATACGGTATCAATTTGAGCTTAAATCATCCTGTATATTATGTTATGAAAAGCTCATGAATGTTTTGATTTTAAAAATTCTACAACTAATAATTATTCATTTCTTTCTGCAGCTATCTTTATTCAAAAAGATTTCAAAGTTTTGCCGTTAAATTGGCACTGAACATTTTCAAATTTTTCAACAAAGTTTTTTGACAACAGAAAGTATATCACTAAAATCTTTTCTATAACCATTTGGCTAATACCTTTTCTCAAGTCCTTTTTTATCGTTGCTCTCGTTTAGAAGTTGTAAGTTGAAAGCGTTTACTTTGAAGGAAACCAGTTAAACAGCGCCGAATGACTGAAACTAAAAGAAGAAAGCAAAATATTTTTAAACCACAAAGAATAGCTGTTCAAATAGAAGTCTGGAAATCAATATATATTTTGGAAGAAAAAAAAGTAAGTCAAAACTATTTCTGCTTTTTTGGTTTCCTTTTGCTCGTCTTTCATCTTCACCATTTTCTTAAATTTTTTGTATAAATTAATAAAAAAAAATCCTCTTTATTTTGCCATAAACTATTCCATTCAGCAAAGTGTTCCCATGTCGTTCGTCAATGACAATCATGCTAAAAATTTTTCAGAGTTACAAAAAAAAAAAACATAGAAATTTATTGATATTTTATTTATGCATATTTTTCAATGTAATTCGAATACAAAAAAAAAAAGTAAAGCGACAAGGCGAAAAAGCAGAAATGAAATAGCAGTACGCATACCAAAACAACAACTTTGTCCATCATAATATTTATACTTAAAAAGAGTTTTATTGCTATTTCTGTTTATCAACATCAACTGAAAATAGCATTATAAATAAACAGCAATATTCCACTTTAATCACTCTTTTGCCTTTTTTCAAATTAAATTTATGAGAGTTTGAAAATCTAAATCAGCTAAACTTATACCTTGAGCCAGAAAAAGGTGTCTAACAATTAGTAAAGATTGAGTTTTGATGAATTATTCCCTATTAGTCAACAAACCGAATTCTTGGTACCCTTGATACAGCTACTGAATGTCGCATCTATAACAGTTATCATAGGCTTTTTACTAATTAAACTATCATAGGCTTTGATTAAGGTGACTGAATTACCAGATAAAATGTTTCAACAGAAGTTTTGAACTGATACGGCTATTAAAATTGCTTATAACATAAGTCCTATTGAATTGTAATCAAGCGAAATAGTAATAACATATTGGAAGGTAAGGAAATCTTAGGAAACAAAAAATAGTAATTCAAAATTACAACAATCAATGGTCAATTTAAAACAAAAATGCACTTTACAATGAGTAACATGACAGATCTTTTTTTACAAACAGATAAAAGCTAAGATAAATGCTGAAAATCGATTGAATACAAAATTTTAACATAAAATAAGAAAAGCTGAAATTCTATTCTTGCATTATTCAAATTTACCTATGACTAGAGTTTTTTATCAATATTTTTTTTTATCAACATGATCTGTGAATAGGATAAAAATCTCGTAATCTTTTGCTCTGTCTATCTTTTGCCTACACGATGACAATTTCCGTACAAAAAATTCTAACTGTACGGTTAGCGGTGTAGTTGGAATATGGCTGAGCAGAGCTAAGCCCCGTGTGCAACTGCATAACATCAATGATAGGTGCAGCTAAGTTGCTACAAAGTCTGTTTTTTCTTCAGCTCTTTTCCTGAATTCATCTAGAAACTTGCCTGTACCTGTTAGCCACTGCTTGGCAAGGTTTGCAAACTTTTTTGCATTTTTATCAGATCTTTTCGTTTCGATTCATTCAAACTTCAAATCAATTCATTAACGCTTCATATCACAGAGTTTTTTCTGCAAGAATTTCTTTTTTGATTGTAAAACTTATTCTTCACTTTTTATAACATCTTCCCCAATTTCTTGGCTATAGATTTTCTGAACCAACTGATGTCACGCAAATACGACTCAACGTTATCCAAATTTTGAATTACTAAAGCTATCTCCGCTTTCGCCGGAAGTAGCTCACATCATTTCCTTTCGGCTTACTGGTCTAAAAATTTTGCTGGCTTCACTACACTGTTTCCAGACTTTCTTTGTCTACACGAAAAGCTGCGTAAACCCTTTTTTAAAAGTATTTCTACGAAGGCTACTGACGCTCTGGCGAAAAAGGCTGTATTACATGTTCCAAATTTTCTTTCCGCTTAGTCTGCGATGAGAATATTTTCAAAAAGTTGCAGCTCTGTGGTGTTAAACCACCACCTTTTTCACACGCCTTTTTTTTCTTCATTATTTTTGTAGTTACTTATGCCTCTGAATAACTTATTTCAATCGTACTTTTTGTATGCTTTGATTAAGTAGAGTTAAAATTAAAAGGAAATGCCAAAAATTCTAAACTTCGTGTTAAATAAATTCGTGTTTGGAAACTACGAATTGAATCACCTTGAGAAATTCTTAGGACAATAAAATTCTGTTTATTACAGAAGAGGTAAAACTAGAAATAACAGTTCAACTCTTTCTCTTTTCAGTTTCAACAATTCTATCAGCTACTTCCAAAATTTTTTTTCATTTAGAACTTTAACTCTTGAATGGTTTGCAGTCGATAAAAGACTTTCTAGTGAAACAGAAAGCTGAAATGCAGTTGTCTAGAAGTTAAACTATAGTTTTGCGGTAGTAAAATTTTAACTTTTTGATCACCATAACAAAAAAAAAA
>UXUI01007799.1:4087-16432 GCA_900576705.1 Enterobius vermicularis
TACGTGGTTCTCACTCTCATCGATGAGTAAAAAGAAAAAATCAGAACCACCAATGGTTTTAATTTTTTCCTCTTTGTGACAGTTTGGTTATACGCTTGAAAATCGCTTTCAGTGGCTTCAGTTCCTTTCTGGCTTGGATAACGAGCAACTTAACCAGCTGCCTTTTGCACCTTGTACAGCGGTAAGTGATCGTTTCAGTTCTTCCAGCGATAGAGACCGTGAAAAGCAGTAAAAAGTGTTGGGGCGTTTCTTTTCCTGCAACTGTGGTCGTTTAAAAGGTTAAAGTTAAAACTTTTTAATTCAATGTGTACAGTAGTTTAGAACTCTCCGCCTTCCTTGCAAGACTTTATTCGCCGCAGTAAAGAAGTTAGTCATTTGCCGGTATTCAGCTTCTGTTGTTTCGACAACTGTTTGGAGAATGAAAAGAGGAATGATTTGTATTGCAGTGGAATAAAAGCAAAAAAGTTGCACGAAATAGAGAACTTTGCTTTGATTCTTAAAGAATATTGCAGACGTTATTGTATCAAACGCATAATTGACGTGGGTTGTGGAATTGTAAGTTTGATGATTTGGTAGGCTCTGCTCTTTCGCTTTGGGTTTTTTTCAGTTCTGGTCACTTTGTAGGGGCATCTCTTGAATTATCTCGCTGATGAATTTGAGGTTGTTGGGGTAGAATGTGACGAACGACTTTGCTGTGTTGGAAGACATCGATATAGTAAGAGTTGAGCTAGTTATTGCGGTGAGTCGGCAAATTTCGGAACTGGTTTAAGGTTTTTATTAATGGGGCTCCGCACTCTATAGCCTGGTTTTTGTGATCTAATAGACCTTTGAAAACATCAAAGTAATATTTTTCAAACCCTTTTTTATCAAAGCAAGTTACTGAATCGGTTGCATTGTTTATCATTTTAGGCTCTATAAATTACAGAAATCTAAAATTGAACAGAGAAAGTTTGGGGGATACTCATATCCTCAGTTTTTTTGAGGGCACAGAGGTATGTTTTCAGTTATTATGTGACGGCTATGTTCAATCTTATGACTTTTGGTAGTACCGAGTTGTGATTTGCACACCAAAAGGATTCTGGTGTTTTCAACAATTTGTTATTTCTTCATCGTAATTCATTCTCGTATTTTCAGCCTGACCGTAGTGCCATTGTATCTTTACACGGCTGTGGTGATTTGCAAACAATTTTACTGAAGCTTTTTACGCGACTTAAGAAGGAAAGAGTGCCCTTAATTTTTGTTGTTTCGTGCTGTTACCATAAAATGTCTGGAATAGGTGATAACTTGGGTTTTGCCTTTTTTTGGATAGTTTATTTATAATTATTAATGTCTTTTATACCTTAAAACCAAACAAGATTATTCATAATTTTTTCTGGTCTTTCACGATTTTGATAAAGATGAAGAAGTTGCTGCTTGGGCTCTTAGTGATTGCGTTAGAAAAATAAGTCCATCAGGCTGGAGATTGAGACGTAGTGGTCTACGGCTTGGTTCTCAAAAGCAGATATGCAGGTAATAATTGATAAAACATCAACTTTATTTCTGTTAAGATTTGTCGCTAAACCTTCCTATTTTAATTTTCTCAGATCCCATCTTGTCAGTTTGTGATACCTGACATTGATTTCAAGGCTTTATTCATTTTTGTTCTTTCATATGTTTACTATAAATTCCTTCTATTACTTTACTGCATGTTGTGCTTTAAAAAAATTTTTAGTTGGGTTTGTGGTAGAGAACTACGGTCCTTTCATGAGAGGAATTTTTTGACCAGAGCCCTTCTCGAATGTGTCAATGACGTAACAGGTTTTGAAGTTTCATTAATTTTGATTATAGAAAAATCCCGTGTTCTTTAATAGTATTTTGCTTTGATATCGACACAGCGACAAGGATCCAGATGGAAGTTTTTTATTTGATGATTTGTTTTGGTTATTTAGCTTGCACTAACAGAAATATTATTTTTTAACTTTTCAGGTATAATATCACCTAGCTCTCCTCGGCAGTTATCTCGATCACTTGGTAGTATCGACAACATTATTTCTATTATCGCAGGTCGGATGAATATCTCTAAAGAGCTTTCTTTGGAACTTGAAAACGTATTGAAGAGGATTTTACAGGAAAATAGAAAATACTTTTGTTATGTTGAACCTTATACGGTTAGTCTTCTAACTAATTTTTATTCTCAGGCTTCTATGTTTTACATGTTTTTGCTCTGTTTAATAGGTCCTGAAATTTTACTAATAAATTTTATTAATTGGCGTCTATTGGGTCTTCCAGCTGCTACAGTCACTAATTCAAATGCCAATAGAATCGCTAATCCTATGGGATCGTCTATACTTCTTAATCGAGTCAGGTTATGAGGCCCAACTGCGTTTAATATTTAACCCTTTAATTTCACCTCGCAATTACTGTATTATTGGCTTAAAAAACAATAATATTTTTTGAATGTACTCTATAATAGCAATACGGGATACCGTTATAATATGACAGCTGTTTATGACATTCTAAACCTAAATTAGTTTATACTGGATATATGAGGCGTTGAGTGACAGTTCCATTATTAACAGTCAGTAAGCGTCTCGGCTTCTTAGTATATTTATATCAATGCATTGAACAGTAAAAATGTTGAAAAACTAATTATTTTTATATATTTTTAACAAATCAGTGCAAATTTTGTGTTCATCTGACACGGTAATTTTGCTCAAATCTTCTTTTGCGCATCCTAAAAAACACACCAAAATTACTTTTCATTCTTTTATTTCATCAAAGATTTTTTGTACAAACATTTTTTACCACCGTTAAAAAGGTCACGGACACTAATGTTTTTTGACAGCTGTAAAAGCTTTTTGAATTAGTAAACTTCTATAATTCCACTCATTATGTCGCGGTGGTATTTGCAAATTTACCAAAAGGACAAAAGGAGTCTATTTGCTTTACTCTACCAGTGTAGCTTCTTTTAATTATTTTTAAGTTTCTTGAAAAAGGTACTTAGACTAGTAAAATAGCCATGAAAACAAGAAATACGTGGGAAACGGCACTTGAGTGCTCGATTTGCGTGCTGCATTTACCATGTAGTCTCGTAGTTCACCGACCCAAACCGTGACGGTGTCTGAAGTCAAATGTGATAGCTGTACAGGCGATGGTTTAAGAATAACGTGATTGAGTGATCCGTTTTCAAAAGTACGTGGTGAAGCCACTTTAATCCATCTAAATTTCTTCCTTTCTGGAGTGGGGTCGCTGCAAAGTAAGTTAGAGTGAATTTTCAACAGATCATTTGATCATGGACGCTTTACTCTATCATATAAGTATTTTTTATTTAGATTTTTGTTTGGTGATGTAAACTGCTTCTTGGCTATGTTGCAGTTATTTGTAACAAATAATTTTACTGCTTCAATTGAAACAGTCTACCGATATTTAATAAAGTTTGCCCACAGTGCTCCCATCGTGTTGACCATATTCAAATCACTAGTAGTTGGCGAAAAGCTTAGATCTTTGCGTATGGATATGCCAGGTTGTGAAAACAAGTACTGTAGTTCAGAGCCGTGAAGTACTCCTGGAAATTGTTAATGCACGACAACTACGTCATCTGCTCACTGCATATAATTTTGGAGCAAATTCATTCAGGATGTCGAACAGTTTTGGAGATTCAATATCCATTTCTTTTTAAACAGTGGACAGTTAAAAAATGCTGACCTTTCCATGGCAAACCTATCATTTCTGCATCACTGTAGTGTGAGAAAAGGTAGGCGTAAACGTTAACTCCTTCTAAGCGTTTGATCACCTGCAGCATTGGACCTTCATATTCGGATTCAGTGGTCATCTGAATAGATTGGTGAATGTTACACAGTCAGATTTGTTTACTTGTAGCAAGCTGTCAATATAAGCACTGTTGCTGAAATAATGTCTTCTGCAGCCGGTCCTTTACAATGACTGCGAAATTTTGGCAGATTAAAATTCATTAGAAAAATAAATTTATGTTGATCATTTATGTTCTTGTTATTATCTACTGCTGAAGAATTAAAAATAATTTTTCTAAACTACTCAATTTGATAGTTCATGGTGTCGATGGTAGAGCGACCAGTCATACTAAATCAAACGTACTTTAACGAATCTGCTAAACCAAGTTTCTGGCAATTTTGGAGGATTCTCAAAATAATTTCTAAGCAGTAGCCTTCTTGTATGAGTATACGCCCAGTCATTTTCCATGGCTAGTGCTTCGGCGGTATGATTCAACTTCTTGATGAAGTCAGTCTCGTTGAAGTTTGCAATTTCACTTTTTTTATAAAGAATTCTGAATATTTCTGCAAAGAAATGAATCTTTTATGTAAATTTAAACATTAAGTACTTTTCACTTACTGCGATATACCATTCTTTAATCTGCAGTGTCCATCTCACAGCTAGCCGATGCTCTTTTCAATTGACTTGCGGAATCCAATTACTGTTTAAGCGTTTCAACAAAAAACAAGCTGCTTACCATCGCTTGCTGATTCATCTTTATTGACACCAATAAGTACTGGAACTTTGTTAACGATGGGGTCGTTTACCTTGAAATGATTTATGCACGGGACAAAATTTAAATCCTAAACGACGTGCTACAGTTTTTTCTGCTACAATTTTAAACCAGTTTTGTGGGAATTGTGGAAACAACTACGCAATTATGCTGGTTATTAAAGTTTTAACAAACGATTTTGAACTATTTAACCTCGCTCGCATCAAGTAAGTCATTTGACGATTTTCTGTTCAAACACTGCAAGTCTTTTTCGTGGCACCCTATTCGTTTTTTCAGTTGTTCTATCGCTAAACAACTCATAAATCTGCAAGTTTAGACTGCTTAGAGGTTATTTATATGATTTTCCTGAATACAGTTGATAACAGTAAATGGATGTGAGAAACAAGGCAGCAGTTATTTTCTTTTTCATTCTGTCTCCTAATATTTCCTTCTAACTAAATTTGAGAATATAATTCTTAAAAGCAACCTTTCTCTAGCATACTGACCGCTCTGAAGGATTGCAGCTGAAAACAAACCGCTTGACGCTTTGTCTTTCATATGTACCAGCACGAACTCTGCGCCACTGCCACTACCTGCCAGTGTCACCCGAGCTGCAATAATGATAAATACTAGGTAACTCGCTGATAGTCGCCGGCGGATACATTGAGCAAGTCGCGGTTAAGTAACAATTTCAGCTAAACTTCAATTTTTACAAATTGAGTTAATTTATAATTTTGAATTCTTAGGTGTTACTTATATTTCGGAATTTCTAGTAGTGAAAACAAGAGGACAACAGCAGCTGAGTAATTTCTGAGTCGATTTAGGATTTCAAAATTAGTGGTATAACTACAACAGAACAACAATTTAATTATTAAATGATTTGCTAAAACTACCTGGATCACCACCAAAATACTCAATATTTTCTTTAATCCACTGTAGCGCCATCTGTTGGTCTTTAAAACCGAGATTAATAGTTTCGTTTAAAGCCATAACACCAACTCTAAAATTTTTGATATATATACGATGAACCGCCGTAATTGTAACCTGTATTTAAAGTCAAATACCTGTTAAGAAAAACGACAATTGCAAAAATAATGCACTTTTTGACTTATCTAGTTAATGACTGTTTGAGGAATATTCCAGTTAAAGTAATGTTCATTTGATAATTTAACCATTAAAAACTAGTTGACAAGATTTTAAGCTTTTCTTCTCAAAGCGCTCTGCTGGTAAACATAGGCGTATATTAGAGCTGGCACTTTACACGGAAACCTTTAACTAGAAAGTTCTTCTTTAATCAGAAATAGAGAAAATGGATAGAAAATATTTTATAGTCTTTGGGGGAGCTTTGAAGGAGATAGATTAGTAAGGAGAGGAGGAAGAATAACCTTAAGTAGTTTTATGGTCTTTTGAAACTGAATGTTAGCAGCGATGTATCATAATACATAATTTTTAAGTTATTTTGAAAATTCTTATGTAGTAATGGGAATATTACAGTCGCAGAAAACCTATCTCTAAGACATCTCTTTCAAGGTATTGTTTTTTCCTCAACTCTTTTCTTCTTTCTCGCTTTCAACCCTCTGCTTCCTTATCCTCTTTTTGTATGACACACAGGCAGAAAAACGTTTCACAACTTCCTGGTACTTCTGTTTTAGGTTGGACTCACTTAGAAAAAAATTCTTCTTCTAGTTTTTTTTTTCATCCTTTATTTTGTCTTAAAAATTATTTTGAATAATGTATGGCCGCTGAAAAGAAGTTCAACGAACTGCCATATCACATCTTTAGTAAAGACATCGGAAAAAGAACCTCTAGGGATTTCAGTACTTGATATGTCTTTATGGCCAACTGAGCTGTGAGACATTAAATTTCACTGTCAGTTGGTTTGACAGTTTAGAGCTAACCAGCCTAAAAAACTAAACTGAAGCAGTATTTATAAAAGTGGTTATGAGAGAAATAAAGGAATTGTAAACCTGAAATTAAAGGTTACAGCAACAATTCCTCTTGCTGCAATGTTGTTCTTGTAGCCGGACTCCGGTGACACTTCTGATATACCTCCTTTTGAGTGATGAGTGTGAATCCAAACAAATACTGGTAACAGCTTCTCATCATCTCTCTGTAACTGTGGCACATATCTAAGCGACAATTTTAAGTTTGAGTTTAAAGCTAAAAATAAGGAGTTATTGCAGTTTTGATAGCAATTACTGTTGGCTACCAGTGTTCTGGTCAAACAGAAAAACAAATTTTCAAATAACAATTTAGTATGTATCAAAAAATCATGATGTTTTTTGGTCCTACACGAACTGATAATAAACTTTCAGTTATTGCTTTCAAAGCAATATTGCCGCTAAATGAAAAAAAACGGCTATTGTGATGACAAGTGGTGGTATTATTCTGAAAAAACTGTTGTTTACTGTGGTGAAAAGCAGCTAGACGACTGCGATGATCCGTATTTGAAGATTACCAAATTTATTAACCTTTAATTAAAAGATTTCAAGATTTTGTAGATATTTATTGAAAGATTAAACGCTTATTAAACTTATTAAAGTCTTGGTAGACAGATTAAGTTCTCTGTACATAGTGTCCTCAAATTCTGTTCGTACCCTGCGTCTCATCCTAAAGACTAGAAGTATGCAGAATCTTTTTGATCTTTGGCTCCTCGAATGCTACAGACATATTTTTCGTTTTGTTCAGTAATTAAAAAAGTACATATTATTTAGTAAAAGTCATTTTTTTGAAACCTTCAGCAGGCTAACAAGGATATCGAGGCAAAATATGACTTTAAAAGCTATTATTAAGTTTCTTTCTTGTAAAAACTGTAAACAGTCAGACCAAAATTTACTGGCCAAGTAGTCTTCGCTAGTAAAATTTTTTTTTGGTAAGCGTAATCTGTAGTCACTAAGAATAAAAATGAATGCGAGAAACGCACTGACTTCAGTGTTTATAATTTCTCCGTTTTCACAAAATTATTTCTATCATAATTATCGTAATGCAGTAAATCGCCAGCTATTTCTTAGTAGCTGCCATTATAAAAATTCTAAAAATGTATGCGTTAATAGGGGAAAAAATCTTGACATGTACATAAGTACGGTATATATTAGAGATAAATTTTTGCAAGAAAAATGAGGCACTCAAAGCACTTTTGATAATATTTGTTGAGAACCAGAACGTTATTTGCTCAGCTACAGGAAATTTGTTTAGCAATCTTACATCAATAGTAAAAATGCTAATACGAAGGCAGTCTTCGGTACCAATAGCGCTTAACGTGTCTTTTTGAAGACAAGCGTCCTGATAATAAGAAGATGCATTCTTTGCTAAATCTGCCCATGATTTCACTTTTATCGGATACTGAAAATTTAGAAGAAACAAGTGATTAAACTAAAACTTGATAAAAATAAGCATCAAAAGTTGCGCAAACGGTGCAGAGATCCAAAATATCTCTTCGCCACCCGGCAGTCTTCAAGATCACCAAGTGAAAAAATTGGGGTATTTGAAGCCTTAAATTTTTTTCTCTGAACCGGTTGTTTCTGACCAGTCAAGTCATAAATGAACTGTAAAATAGAACAGACTGAAGTTCGCAAATACCTTTTGGTTCGTATTACCTGAAAACGATAGTTCCCTGTTGGTGCCTGTGCATACGGAATTCCTTGAAACGTGTAGACCTTTAAAGCTTTAACATTTCAAAAAACTCTTTATAACTATAATTCAGTGATCTATCACATATGAAACCAACTAAACAGCTGTATCTCAATGTCAGCTTTTGACGGCAAAACCTTTATTCATAAATGATCTATATTTTGTTTAATCTAAATTTTTTTCATTGATTTTTCTTTTTTTCTTTTTTTTTTCGTTTTTGATTGTATTTCAACAAAAAGATTGTCTAATGTTTTTACTCAGTGCATTTGCAAATTTCCAGTTAAAATTTAATGTACAGATTAATTTTAGAAAATGAGTCGATTAGCCACAATGACAAACAATAAAGACAGTAGTGTTAGCCCAGTTAATACCCGACAAGCAACTATGTTCTTTCTATTTTTACAGTTTATATCAAACATCCAGTGTTAAACGATAAACTGCTATGGTATAAAGATAAACTATTTTAGAAAACCTGCTGTCCGTTTGCAGCGATAGTTTTTCGGCCAACAACTGGGCCATCTGGTGTAAAAACAGTTTCGTCGCAATTTGCACCACTATAACAAAAAAATTAGGTCACAAGTTAAACTGAGGAAATACAACTTCTAGATAATCAGTTCTTTTTCACATGTTTTGCAGTTTCTAAGACAACCTTTTTTTTAATTCTAAAGCAAATAGTAACAATGTTAATGATTACCATAAACAAATTGGTATATATAAGCAAAATTTTACAAAAAAAATTGTTTTTGCAGTAAATAGAAAAAAAACTCAGTTAAAAATAAAGTGATGATGATTATAAAGACGATTATACTAGCTAACCGATGATGAAGAAGTCCAAAGCAGTAGTATATTAACAGTAAATAATCACTGTTAATTATCATATTTTTAGCAGTATTACTGTACATTTCTTATTTGTGTTTTGCACTTTTTTTTTGTGAAATAATTATACATCAAGAAGTAAATAATTAAGTAAATAGATAAATAAATAATTATTGACATATAATTAGATTTTTTTTCTTGTCTCAACTCTTTTAATTACTGAAACAAAACAAGGCGTTAAGAAAGAGAGAGATGAAAAAGCCCAATTTAATGGACTTGTTTTGTTTCTTTTTTCTTTCTTTTTAATTCTAATCTAAGGATTGCAACAAAAGATATTGAAAAAAAAAAAAAAAAAAGAAAGTATGTGATCGCTTGAAGTTAGGTCAATTTGTTTTTGAGCAATAACGCTGCGTCCAGAAGGTGCTGCTGACAAATGAATGAGAGGAACAATCTAAGAAAGACTGAGAACGGTATCCGGCCGACTGTAAGAGGCTTTTTTTTTGTACCTACTTGTGCTCTGTCAACGTCGTCGTCGTTGTCATCAACTACATCTTGTGTATCATCTGCGTCTGTATTACTTTGATTAAGAAATTTTATCGGCAAACACCGATATATCCGTGCTATAGAACACTGTTCTGTGTACTTCGGTCTGCTACTGACTACCAGAAGAAAAAACAAAAAAAATTGCTTACATTTTTCTTTGCAGCTACGCACAAATTCGTTTTGCTGTGTAAACAATAAAGTATCATCTGAAGATTATAAGAAAATTCTGTACACACACTATGATCACTGTCGCAATTATAGGACTTCAATATAGTTTTACTAGTCAGTTTGTTGATTTGGTAGCAAAAAAAATACCAGACGAGTTTGGAAATTTTGAAGGGACTCGGTTGTTGCTTGTTTGTTGTCTGTCTAAATGAACTATTAGGAATGAGTGTCTTCGAATAATTTTTTCCTTTTTTTTAATTTCTAGTTTTTTCTAACTACTTTTTTGCCTCAACGATAAAATCCCAGTAGTGTCTTTTGCTTTCCATTGTTGCTTCCTTCTGGGTATTGTCACTCCCATCCCTATTTAGTTGATCGTCGTTAAGGCCATCAATTTGTTGTTGTCATCACCAATTTCAAGGCAACATTTACTGTTTTTTTTTTTTTTTTTGGTACTCGAAACTGTATAGTTTAAACAAATCACTTTTTAAACTGAGTGAACAATTAATCAATGTTCACACATACGTGTAAACACACAAACACAACCGGAGATATACAAACAGTCTTTCAAATTTTTATTTACTAATTGCAAGAGAAAAAAATCAGAAATAAAAATAAGTAAGAGGCGAAAAACACAGTGTTGATAGAATGCCAGGAAAAGTGCAAAACCAATAAAACTGTGAGCAAAAAAATTTATTAATTTTGAAGAAAAAACTTTTTTGGCAAGTAGTATTTCACTAAAAATAAGCCTTTTTTGTTGCTGTTACTGAGAAAATTGCAGTTGTTTAACAGCAACTGCGAACAGAAAAACAAATTAAATAAATATTGTTGATAGGTTTCTGAAATTAAAATTTGAAAGAAAACAATCAATGCAACTTAATTAATTGCTTTAGCCAAATGTTTTACTAATGTTTCTGTTCATTTCAGTAAAAAAAAAAAAAAGAATTGCTTTTTTTTTCTAGTACAACATTTCACAATTTTCTTGTTTCTATAAAAGGTTGTTGGCGAAGAAAAAATAAAAACGCAATTTTCTATAATTGCTGAACCGAAATCATTGCTGTTGATGATAACTATTCATTTCCATATTTATACAAAACGCATTTATATAACTAACATATTTCTGTTGACTTATTTAATACTGATGCTGACATGCGAAAAATTTCAAACGATAAACTTTTGAAGAAAGAAGAACATGGAGCAAAAAAAAAAGTGAAGAAAAAATCATTTTACGAGTAATTTTTCAAAACTACTGCTGTGGTGTAACTGATAGTGGAGTTGGACCTGAAGTGGGAATTTCACGCTTCAGCGATGACCGTCTAGAACGCTCTGTAGATTTACGGTACTGTTCATTTTTTCTATCAAAACGTTTTCGTCAGTGATCGTATGTGACAAAGTACATGACCAATTGTTTCCGCGTTTTTTTGCTTATATTTCTTCCCTCAGTTTTAATATTTCATTTGGTTCAACTGCCATTTTGACCAATTTGGAGCGCAAAATTTTGCATTTAGGGTATCGAACGAAGCCCAATATTGTGGTAGAATAGTCCATCACCAAAAAATTATAGTCACAAAAAATCACATTTGGTCGTCATCAACATTTGGAATTTATTGAGTGGGATTTAGATCTTTGACTGTTCACTGCCGTCTGCGATTTATTGGAATGCCTAACTTTTTCTAAGAACTAAGTCTTACTAAGGAATAAAAGTCATTTGTGTAGAAGCATTTCTGCCGACACTAATAGCCGTTGTAAAGCACTTTACCAGTATTATACGACTGATTAACAAAGCAGTTAAATTTCTGATCGATGACTTGTCTGCTGTTATTAATAGTTTTTAAAAGTATTTTTGAGTTTTTTTTTTTTTGCTTTTTATTAATTCTTCAAAAAAATGACCTTTACAGATTAGGATAGCTGTTCGGTCGCACACTAAAAGCAGAAGAAATGTGAAAAATTTTTATTCAATATTATTTTTAAAAAATAAGATCCAAAAATGTTTAATTTTTATTTCGTTTTTTTCCCCAGTCTCTATTTTCTTCTAATGTTATTTATTTCTTTGAAACAGTTCTGTTTAATTTAATTCTTATCCTACTGTCTTTGCTTCTTTGTTTCTTACTGATGCCATAATTATGTTTTTCATGCTGTGGCTCTAATAATTTGGCAACAATTGGAATTGCAAATATGAATGATTTATCAACATTGATGACATTTTTTTGACTTTTCTTAGTGCAAAATTCAGCGAAAAAATAAAGTTTAAAAAATAAAACAAAAGAAAGCCAACAGCTTAAATCAGCTTGGTCTTCACAAGATCACTTAAAAGTCGAACACGAAAGATGTCAAAAAAAACTTCTTTCAAGCAAAACATTTCTGTGAAAAACCCAAAAAGGCTCCGATATTTTAACTCATTTTTTTACTTTACCAAACAACTAATAAATTAATAAATTTGTATATTATATGTTGTAGAATAGATTCTATTTTAAGATTTGCCAACTGTTTCAGTTTATTCCTTCATTAGGCAATGGGTGATGCGTTTCTTTGGATGTTGATGATAACTACAATGACAACCAACACAACCAGAATAACAACAAAGTTTTTTTTATAAAATAAATAAAAATAAGAGTTTATGTTGCTTGATTTATAGGCTTAATTGAGCAATAAAATTGACGAAAAAATTTTAAAGCATGACAAATTTTTAGTTTTCAGTTGCAAAAAAAAAAAAA
>UXUI01007801.1:0-12398 GCA_900576705.1 Enterobius vermicularis
AAAAAAAAAAAAAAAAAAAAAAAGAAAAAGAAAAACAGAAGGAATTACAATTGCTGATTTAATTTACGTTTCTTTAGACATTTGCTTTGTTCTTCTTGTCGTTTTCTTTCTTCTTTATCTTCTTTTGGTTGTGAATTGTAACCGTTTCCTACTTTGGAAGAGTACCCGAGTAAAGACGGGAATGTGTAATAGCCATACAGCACATTTTTAAATGTAGCTGTAAAGTAAATCAAAATAAAAAGAAGTTAAACAAAGAAATGTTCCTGAACATTATATTGATGATTGTGTTATTTTATTCAAAAAAACAGTATCTTCATTTTATTTAACAACAGAGGATAAAAAATATTTGTTTGTTATTGTAGTAATCAGAAATATTTCAAACAAAAATAACACAACTAATCAACACTTTTGTTAACTGTAAAATTTTGAGTTAAAAGTTGAATAAACACTCCGGTCTAGGTTTCCCAATTCTATTTTGCACCTAATAAATGATCTAAGTTCAATTTATGCATCTTAGAATAAACATTCTTTTTCTATCAAGTTTTCATAGCTTCTTCTTTTTCATCACAGATGTCAATCAATTTTTAGATGGAGTATTTGGTTTAAGTCAGTTGCAAACTGCAATACCAAGAAACTATGCACAACAGCGTCCACTACCGTTTATTACACCACCAATTATTTCGGTACAGTTTTGCTTTATTCTGTATAATTTCTTTTTTTGACTCATTGAGATTACTTCGTCAATTAATGGTATTTAATTTGACTAAATTAAAGAACAGTAAAAATTTATTGCTTGTGAGAGCTAACAAAAAACCAAAGTTTACTTTTTTTTAGTAAATGCATAAAAGTTTTTATAATTATATTTACAGTGTTCTTTTTCATTTATTATTTTACCTTTGAACCTACCAGAAAGAAGTTACAAAATTTTAATTTTAAAAAAAAATTCTATAGGCGTCAGTGACAAAGAAAAGTACCGGTGTAGTCTAAGAGCTGCCAATAAGTTGTTCTATTTTCATCTGCAAAAAAAAAGTTTGTTAAACTTACGCCAATAAAAAGTTGCACTATTATCACTGACAGCGACAACCAGAAAAAGCAGTAGTGTATAAGATAACTTTACAGATATCGAATAAGACGTACTTTTTATCGCTGAAACCCAATGATTACTCGAGTGCATTTTCTATTCGACCACAAGCCGTTCAACCCGGGCAACAGTTTGACATTGTGGTCGAAAACACAGCCATTCTAAACAACATCTCCAGCTTTACCTTAGAAGTAAATAGTTATGCAAAATTATATTGTTTTTGGTTAACGTAATAAAATTTATCGTGCCACTTTTCTTTCCAGGCTGTATTAAAGAATTGTTTAGGTGTTAGCTGAAACAGAAGCTGAAGAACTGGCTGGTAGCTTTAACTTGATTGGTGCAGTCATTGGTGAAGCACCAAAAGAAATTTTTGATTCTAGTGACTATCGTTTTCGCTTACCATCATCATTTACATCAGCTACAATTGGTACTTTAAAAGTAAATTTTATTGTTTCTTTTTTGTATTGTACCTAAATTGTTCGCTTTAAAAAAAAGCAAAAAAAAAATAACTGTATAGTGCTGTTTTGGTTTTTTTTTAATGGGTATAATCAGCACTTTTTAGAGCCAAAAAAGGAAACGATTTATCGATAAAGCATTTTTTTTCATGTGAAGTAGACAAATTTAATGTCGATTTCAAGCAATTCACTACTGATGTTTAAAAAAAATTGTTTTTCTACATCGATACAACATTGAAAATGCAAAAAAAAATAATAATAATAACTCTGCTAGATTCAATTTTCTAAACACATAGATGGTTGTTCTTCTGTCTGATGGTTAACCGAAAGAAAAAATAAAAGTTTTAAAAGTAAAGATTATCTAAAAAAAGTTTTAATTTTCTAGCGGTTGATGCAGGATTCGTTTGTTTATTTAAGATACTATTTTATTTGTTCGGATTTTGTTTGAATGTTATTTAGTGGGAAATCTCTATAATTTTTAATATTACTGTTGACTTTAGTTGATCGATGGTTATTCAACTGACGATATGCGCTTTATGCTTTATGGAACTTGGGCTAAATAGTAAGTGAAGCAAAGTTCTACTGGAAGTATTGCATAGTTGGTTCAAAAAAAGTTGCCTGATGAGCTATGCAGAATAGTGTAATAAAATATAAGCATTACCTCAACATAAAAAATTTTGTTAAAATAATTTATCGAAAAAACTATCAAATCACAAACGATTAGTGAAAAGTATAACTAATTAATGATAGCTTTTGCGTAAAAAATCTATTTTTAATGTTACATGTAAGTCACTTTTCGTCTTCTAATTTTTTTTTTTCATTTAACGAGAAGTCAATTTAGCTTCGTTGTCGAACCATTCAAAGATGCAGTCATTCTAAAAACTATCGCTTGTGGTACTGAATGTCTGCAGCTGTCGTCAAACTTTGCCCTTCTGCTTCGTGCAATTGACAGCGATTCATCGCGGGCTTATGACGTCCCAATTTATATAAGCCTTAATAGGGTTCAACAGTATCAGAGAATAATAGATAAAAAAACTGGTGGTCATAGTGGAGTACCACTTTCACAAGGCGGTGGAGAAAATACCGAACTTTCTGTTCGCAGTCCACCAAAGTTTAAGCAGAACTTGTTAGCATTAAGGCTGAGAGAGAAGTCAGCTAATGACGACTTGATTATTTTGGAGGCTAGCGATCCAGACTCCTTAGTTCTAACTTACACGCTCACGGATCATGCTGATGTTTTTGAGATCGATAAGACTTATGGAGTCTTAAGTATTACTGTGAGCACTTTGTACTTTGATTTGTATCGTACCGCTAGTAACAACGCTCTTTGTTTGGTTTTTTGCAGGCAGCCGAAGAACTAACCATCGAAAAATTTGCTGAGCATTTCAATTTAACAGTCCTTGTATCTGACGAGACAAACCAAACAGACAAAGCTGTTATTATGGTTACGTTAGAGCCACGATTTGGTGACAGTTTTTCTGGACCAGCTTTTAGCCAGGTAGCATGAAAAAGAGGGCAAATTCTAAGACTTTCAATGCGTTACAAGTCCAAAATTCTAAACAAAAAAAAAAAAAGATTTTTCGTAAACTATTTATGGCAAGGATTTTGGGTCTTATTTGCAGTATAATGCTTTTGCCAGGCTATTTATGCGTTTGCCGCTCATCCCGGTCAAAAATATGTTGGACAAGCGTTTGCTGAAGTTTCCAATGGTAGACTAACGTATCATCTCTCGGAAGGTGGTGCGCAACTATTTTCCATTAATTCTACTGACGGTCGTATCTACTACGAAGGACCGCTGGAAAGAAATGCTCATAATTATACATTAAAAGTTGAAATTTTTTTTATTAGTTACTATATTCCTTATATAAGCTAAAACATCACTTTCAAACCTGGAGATATTTTTTGTGGCTGTAAACGACAGTAACTTTGTTTTTTCTTAACAGTTACTGGCATTAGATGAGTCAACGCCTACAAAACTTGATGTTGCGACTGCTCAAATACTAATTGCTGGTTTAGAAAGTTCACCACCAAAATTCGTTAAACACGGCGCTCTGACAAGAACCATGAATAAAGGTTGTCTAATTGTAAGAACTTGACAGTTTTCAAACCACTTAAAAAATTAAACGGGCGTTATATATTTACTGGAGATTTTAGCTGAATAATATTTCTGGAATCGTTGCACAGTTTACAGATATTGTTGATAATTGTCGCTTTTTGCAGATATATCGCCAGGAACTGAATTGTATAAATTTAAAGCAACTGATAGCGATCCAAATGCCAAGTTGCAATATTCGATAGACTCGTTAAATGTCATTGACGAAATTGGCGTCAGTGTTCAAGATCCACTCAGTTATATCACCCATTTTTCGTTCAGTAACAATGGTTTAGACGACGGCACCATTTATCTAAAAAAAAGTTTTTCAAATACTACTGTACTTGCTGTACAAATAACTGTTAAGGTAGTCGACCTGAGTCATTTGGCTGAACCAGAAGATAAAGGTACAGCATTTTAGAAATCATTTCTACAAACAAAATTTTTGTTTTGTGTTTAAAGCATTTGAAAAGATTTTCAAAAAGTGTCATATGTACTCCACTATTACAGAAAATAAACAAGTTCATTTTGCAGCGAATTAGGGTATCATTATTTAAAAAGAGATTTTTGCAGCAAAATTTGTTATACACTTCATGACACCGGAAAAAAATATTTCGGAATCCGAGTTATTACAGTTCTCTAACCTAACACGTCGAATAGTCGTTTCTGAAGATGCTCCTATAGGATCATACATTTACACAATTAATATAAAGCCAGCTCCACTTCAAGTGCTGAAAAACTATCATATAATATATACGCTTTCTGAAGGACAAAGATATTTTGCTGCAAATTCTGCTACAGGTTTTATATTCTATAGAATAAACCTTGCCTTTTTTAAAGAACTTTTTTTTTTTGTTGAGCTATATCTGCTAAATTAAAGGTGTAATAACAACTATATCAAACTTGCGAGGTTTAACTGCTGCTAATGTAACAGTTATTGCGACGATGCTGGAAAGCCAAAAAAGTACAACGACAACCCTACAAGTAGCGGTGATTCCGTCCCAGAGAAAACATATTTCCGATTTTTCTGCCAACAGCTTTTTGTTCAGCATTACTGAAAATGTTCCTTTAGGTTTAACTTTGCCATATTACACTTTACTCAACTTTCACAGACAAGAAAAAAAAAGTTTATCACTGCCTTATGAATGACTTCTATGAAAACTACATAAATTAAGGTACGGTAATAAACGATTCGATGGTGAGATCAGTAACGGGTGATGTTTCATACGACATACAAGGAAAAGATTGGCAATATTTTGAAGTTGACAAACAGGTAAATTTAGGTTTACAAATGTCATAATCAGTAACTATTAAAAAGTGGCTACTTTGAAAGCTAAGCCAATTTTACAGAGTGAACTTCTTCAAACTTCAAAGCAACAAATCGCAGTTCCCATTAAATATAACAACTAATTTATTTCCCAATTTCTTATTGAAGGGCACCATACATACGGCAAAGGAAATTGACAGAGAGAGCAAAGCTCAGTTGACAACATTTGTTCGAGCTTCTCATTCAGACGGCCAGTTCTCACTAGTTCCCGTAAATTGTTTTCAAAATATTATATTTTTTTAATTTATTTTTGGCTTCGATAATTTAATTGTAGAAAAGGCTTAGTTGACAATGTCTATCCTGTTTTAACCTTTTAACAGCGTTCTACATTTTACTGATGTTAATCTGTCGCGCAGTCCTTAGGAACGAGTTTTTAGCAAAAATTGCAGTAGCTTCTTTTTGAGAACTCAAATTATATTAAAATCAGCATAATGACCGCTTGAAATTTTTTTGAAATTACTATAACTGTTTGTAGAGCAATGTTACAGGTGACAGTAAATGTTGTTGACGAAGACGATGCTGAACCGATATTTTCAAACCGTTCATACACCGCATCAGTCATGGAGAACAGCCCTCTAAATACGTTTATCGTTCACACCAAAGTAAGTATTTGCACCCCCTAACCTTACTAGTCACTCCTGTTCTACAAAAAATTAAATATTTACTTTATAAAAAGAATTAGTCAAAGCTTCGTTTTTTTTTACTTTTTGAGTTTTTTACTGGTACTAAATTACATGAATAGGAGGGTAGCCTGCATTCAGCATCGTATAATCTCTAAAAGTCAGCTATTTTAAGGCAACAGACAATGATAATTCTGATCTTGACTATTCCCTGATGATGAACGCAGATTCAGCCAAACTGTCTTCGTTACTTCGCGTGGATGAAAGAGGAACTATTTCAAATACTGAACCACTGTTTGGTTACAGTGGCGACTATCAGTTTGCAGTTATTGCGCGAGACAGAAGGCACAACGGTGCATCAGCGACCGTCTTTTTAAGCATTGTTCCGTACACAAGGTGTCAACCAACCTTTTCTTCGTATACTTCATCGGTTTTTGAAATAGAAGAGGTTATTTTCCTTATTTTATCATATGATACAGTAGTTTCTTTTTTCAAGTTTTCCGAGAGTTAGTCACAAAATATAATATACTATACTATAGCTGACATATCTGAAATTCTGTTTAATAATTGTAAGACAGCTTACAGAATCAACCAGCGCTGAAAAAGGTAGGTCAGTTCGTCGCTGAAGTTCCAAATTCAAACTGCCAACTTCGATATGCAATATGGAGTGGAGAAGAGTTTATAAATGAAACAGATACATTCTTTTTAAATCCCGCCACTGGAGAACTTTTTGCAACTAGAAGCCTTGACTTTGAAGATACTGATCGTTACGCGGTGAATTTAACATCACAGATCAACAACTGCACTTTCTTAAATAATCACTGTTTGACTCTTTATTATCAGAGATTTACCAATGACGTATGAATTCCAGTTAATGATCGTTGCACAGAGTGGAGATTCTTATGACCAACTTGATATTGAGGTTCGAGTGATAGATCTAGATGATAATCCTATCGAAGTAATCGACAAGGAGTTACTGTTCAGAATTCGAGAAGATGAAAAACCAGGTGGAATCTTCACAAATAGACTGTTAAGCAACATTCTCTATGAAAACTAAATAAACTGTCATTGTCGTTTATTCTATGACTGATAGCGTTAGGTCTGAAAACCACAAATTTTGTTATTTTAGGCTGATATTGTATGACACTTTTTCAAAAGACAATTAAAAAAGTCAAAAATTTTTTATAAAGTCACGAGTTTTTGATGGAAAGAAATTAAATCCAAGGTGCTTTTAAAAAAGCGAGAGGAGAAAAATTTGATACGTGTTTGATTTCAATTTCAATCAGCGAGCAAATTAATTAGGTTTTTGAACACTTTCTTGCTACTTTAGCAATGACTTAGGTAAGACAATCGGAAAAATTCGTGCAGTAGACAGAGATGCAAGTGATTCGCTCTATTATCACCTGTTGGATAATACAGACCAGTTTAGTGTCGACACCTTGACTGGGCTTTTAACTTTAACTTCTGACGTTGATCGAGAAGTTTGTGAAGACTATCTGTTAGTTTAAAAGCTTCACTTAAATTTGTGTGCTTTCCAGCCCATACAATTTTTTCATTTTTTAAATTAAATTGGATTTTCAAACCACCATTCTGTTCAGTCGCGTTATGGCCATCAAAGGATTTCTTTACCTATTTGTTATTCTTTTCTACTTCGCACTTTGGTACTGTTTTTTTTTTCAGATTAAAGATACTAGTCTCGAATCAAGAGGTTCCCTTGTCGACTGATATGTCAGATAATTCTACAACAGCCTTTGTTCATATCGCAATAATTGATGTGTAAGTATTATTGAACGATTATAATATTGCCCATACTCCGCAACAACTGTCGCTCAGTGCAATTCTACTCTTCATATAGAAAAGAAAAATTAAGGAAGCTATATTACGCGCCGTTTAGGAACGACAACGGACCTATTTTTGAAAAGAATTCTTATACAGTGGCTGTGCGACAGGACTCTCTGGCAGGCACACAACTGCTAACAGTTCGTGCAAAAGATCCTGATCTGCCTAAGGACGACTCTAAATGTGAGATTTTTAGCGGTGGAGACAGTAGTTTCTTATTTCTTAATATATACAAAAAAAACTTCAGCTTCAAATGCAGTTCTTTACCGCATTGAAGAGGTCATTTATCAGCATTTGGGCAAAACTCGTCAGGCAAACGGCTTTATTACTATCGATGAAAAAACTGGCGATGTCACCCTTGGACGATCACCTCGTGATTTTAGTGCTGGTTTGTTTGACTGCAAAATTGCAAGTTCCGACTCGTCAGAAGCTGAAGCTCATTTGGCCTACGTGCAGCTCAAAGTACGGAACAGACGGCCAATATTACCATTTTTCGGTTTTAACTTGTAAACAAAAAATTAGGACAAGGATAACAGTACAAAAAACAGTTTTTTTGTTTCTTAAAAGCAATAATTTTTTGAGGTTTGGCTCTACAATAATAAGAACGTCGTGGAACTTGAAATTGACGAGAGTCCAAAAGATTTTAACTTTCTTACAATGCAACAACAAATAAGGTAGAATAAACTGACAAATGATACAGCTAATTCTTTTTTATACTTCTTTCTTTGCTATTTCACAAGTAATTTCTCAATTTTCTAACAGTTGTTGTTTTCAGACAGATTTCAGAACTGGCAAAATGTCAGGCACATTTCCTAGGATTACGTTATCTTAAATTAGGTGATCATTTCCAAAGACAACCATTTCGCGTCCAGTTCATTATTATCAACGAAACTGCAGGTAGGGTGCTTAACAGTGATGAAGCAATTAATACAGTTGATAGAAATGCCTTGGACAGCAAGCTTCTCAAACCAAGACTCTTCTCTAGCCAGGTATTCTTTGCAGTATTACTCATTTATCAATTTCATTGAAAACCTAGTGTTTTTTTTTATATGCCTTTGATCAAAAAATCACAGAACTTGCACTATTTAGTAAGAAGCGCTAATATGTACGGTTTTGGAACTAAACTTAATTTAAAATGCCAGTAGAGGTTTAAAGAGAAATCGCATAACAAAGAGGCGAATTAATATGGGGAATTCACCAAGTAGTTCAGTACAGCTAAAAAAATACAGGACTCTTCTTGTATAAGAAAACTATATTTTTGAACTCTAATATTACTATTTAAACTTCAAAAGGAAAAGGCCAATTACCTATTGATTCACAAAACTTTAAACTCTGCTTATCATTTGAAAATTAATGTAACAGAAGAACATTACTTTTATTGCAAGTGTCATTTACTGGTGTCAGGTGATGGTAGCCAGTTTTGCTTGTACAACTAAATTTGCAAAGATGTAAAGTGATTTCATTTACTAATAATACTTTTTATATTTAATGCCCAGCTATTTATCACAGTTATTTGACACATTTTTTAAAATAAAATTCACGTTATACTGACACATTTTGTATTCTTTGATTTTTTTTAAGAAGGAAAAATTGAAAAAAAAAAGCTTTTTTGCAGCAAGCAGAGCAGACACCAGAAACACATAGTCTGTTGACGACAAGAAGCAGCGAAGTCACACTGTTACTTGGAGTGTTTGTCTGTTTGTTAGCGTTGGTATTCACCGTATTCAGTTGCATCCTCTGCTACCATAGAATCAAGTTTGTTTTTTTTTTTTTCAGCTACTTGGAGTTAACAAGAAAAAAGTAGGCTGCAGTCACTTCCTGCGATTAAAGTGTTCATTTAACGCTGACAAATAAATAAAACTAACTTTTCTTCTGTTTTCCGCTCTTTTCTGAAGATGATTTTCAATTTCATCTTTTTAGTGAAAATTAGTGTTAATAACATCTTGAATAAGAGCTAATTAGGCTATTGTAATAAGTTAAAAAACGAACTATTTGTCAGAAATAAAAATCGAAAATGGTCAAAGAGTTTGCTTATTAAAGCAATTGCATAGAATAGCAAAAACTTTTTATTTTGTTGATTTAGTAATTAAGGCTTTTATATTCAAGAATTAGCGTTTATAAAAGTAAAATTTTCTGTTTTTAGGTATTTACGAGAGAAGAGGCTTTACGAGGATAGGAAAATAGCGCTAGGAGCGAAGAACAAAAATAACCGCTACAAACAGCCACCTGCAGTGATTTTACCAACGAGACATAATTTATGGTATAAATCTTGTTTCTACAATAATAAATCGCCCTCAAAATGTTTTTATAATCATTTTAAATTTGATTATTTCACTAGTTTCTACTTCGGCAATGAAGAGTTTTAGGGAGAAGCAAGGAAATCTGACGGATGATGCTTATTATACAATGCAAGAGGCAATGATCACCGTTGAGGCCGAGTCTTCCACGAAACGGAAGCAAAAACTAGATAAAGAAGTTGTGGATTCATAACCAGCCTTTAAAACAGCTTTCTATATCTTTGATCAAACGGAAGGCAGCACTCTAACATGGAAACGTTTGTCTTACATGCAATCGTTGTTAGATTACTGAGACAGCTGAAACTGTTTTGGCATCTGTGCAGTCAAAGTTAATAAATGATAATCTTTGAGAAATAATAAATGTCTAACACTGTGAATCGTACTCTTGACAGCCAAAAAGAAAAAAGACGTAAGAAGTATGACAATCTTTAACACAACTAAAAAGTCCTGTTAAAGGTTCCAAACTCAGTATTGCTGTTTTTAGAAAAAAACAGATATACTCAGATTATTTTAACCAAAAGGCGTTTTTCCCAGGTAGTAATACAACACTGCTAAACATAGAACTGTAAAGAAATTTTATTTTTTTGAAAGCTAGAGTCAGCATTTGAAATAAATAACTTGTAGCTGCGAAGAAAACAGGCAAATAAACAAGTTTAAAAAAACTCGAGAACAGCTCACCAAAAAATTCGTTGCTGAATCTTAAATTGCCATTCTCTCTATTTTCCTCCACAGATCCAAATTTTTTTAATGCTAACTTTTAAACTTTCAGCGCTCAAATTCTTCTTCCAGTAACTGTAAAATTCTGTTTAAAACAAACTGCAAACCAACCACGGATTCTGCTGTTCTGGTGAAATTAGTTAGGCGAAAGAGCAATAGAAGTAAATAAAACTGAATATTTTCCTTGTACATTTCTATAACTTCGAACATTATCTACAATAAAAAACAGCAAAAAATCGCAGAGTCAATAGATTTATCACGGGGCGAGCACAACTCGCTTTCAGCCTACAAATTTCTGTGAATCAAAGTAGTAGCATAGGTCACTCATCTCCACTCGAACCTTTCAAAAGTTTCATTACATTCTGATGTGACTTACGTCGAGCTAGTTCGAGCGGCGTCTGCTAAAAAAGAAACAGTTATGAGAAACTTTATATTCAAAAAATTAAAGAAGTCAGTTCAGTAAATTCTTAAAAAGTTGTTTTCAAAAAGCTTATATATTTAGTATTCACTTTTTACACGTTAAACATAATTCAAGAAAAAAGAGACTGACAGTTTAAAAATTGCAACATTTTTTCAAATTGATCAAAAAAGCACGAAAAATAACCAAATTTTGAGAATTTAAAAAACTATATACTACGGTAGAATAATTACTACACTTTTAACAGCAATATTAGTGGAACAGTAGTGGAAAAGCGAATCACAAAAAGGTTATCTATTAAAACAACCCTACTGTATGCAATTTTAAGCCTATTTTTGTAAAAAACTTTCATAAAAGCTGTTTATTAAAACCTACAAAACACTAAAAGTTTTGGAAATTTTAAATTGAAAGAAAGTATGAGTAGTTAATCAACTTAAAATGTGCTTTTTTCAAACACAGATTTAAGAGGAAAGTGCTCTAAAGGTGATTAAATAATTTACTTTAAACATCTTTGTAAATAGAACTTGCATCTTTACTGTTAATTAATTTGAATAGTAAAACTCACAGTTACTGAACTGTTTACTGTATAATTAAAATTTATGTACTCTTTTAGAACCTACTTTTGTCAGTATTCTGCAAGTTACATTGAAGTTGCGTAGACCTGGTCGGCAGATCCAGCACTTATAAAAACAGTTTTTATCCCAAATTTTTGAATTTCGCTAATATTATAGACTTTTATCAATTCCTAATTCTACTTATACAGTATAGTATAATTGGATGACTAAAGTTACATGTAACCTTTATGGTTTGTAATTATTAAAAATATAATTTATATTTCTATGAATAATTTTAACGCTACAATTTATTTTCTTTCTTTCTGTGATGGTCCTCAGGTTTCAAATTTATTGGTCAGCTTCTTTCACTTCTAATAGTACATTTACTCACTAGTAAGTTTCAAACAAAAACACTTTGTAACAGAATGGATAGGTAAATGAATAAAAAGCATCACTGTAACTGCGAACATATTTTGCGCCTCATGAGTTCAAAAAAATTCACTTTTACTCATCTTATTTTTTCTGAAATTAACAGTCTTTCACTAGTGGTTTTTGTAAAGTTCTACAGGATCTGCGTTTGTAGAATTCAACCACTGATGTGTTAATTTCTACTGAAATAAACTTTTTCTGAGCGACACGTTGATTGCTGGAAAACTTCTGATGTTGACGGTGGCTCGTATAGTAGTGCAAATTTTCATTACTGTTTAAGCTGTGAAATAATCAGGAAAGCAAGTCAGGATTGCTGGAACTACTTTTGCTAATCCAGCTTTTCACCTCCGATAAGCAAGTGTAAAAAGATTTTGCTGTTTGTCTTAAAGATGTTGTTAGCGATTAATTGAAGCAAAAATTATGTTTGAACAAACAAAAAACAGTTGATTTTCAACGATTTTCAACGACTTTTAATCAAAATCTTCTAAAAGTTTGGCACGAAGATTTATGTATTAGAACCGTCTTTTTAATCAGATGCGTTAACTGTGAAAAAAGTTATATTTATCTTT
>UXUI01007802.1:0-10309 GCA_900576705.1 Enterobius vermicularis
ATATAAGCAAAGAAGCCACGGCTAAGCGCCGCCGCCCCTTGTTGCTGTCCACTTCTTCAACTTTCCCACCGAAATGCAATCAACCAATCAGCGTGCTGGGGGCGTCAAAATGCAAAAGTGCCGTTTGCACCTCGACCTCTTAGATTTTCTTTCGTTTTTTGCCTACTAGTAGCACTTGATACCAGATTTTGAAGTCGAGAGCTAACCTTAAAAAGTGTGCTGGCGGCAGAGTAAGACCGTTCAAAAGTGCGCAAAAAAAATGTGATTCACTCTCGACATGGCCACCTTTGAAAACTTGTAATTTTTTTATCCGCGACAAAATTTTCTAATTTTTGCTTTTTTGAAAGCCTGTCTTCTGCAGATTCAGAGGAATAACTAATTGCGCATATTAGCAAATTTTACCTTAAAGTAAAATGAAAACAAAAATTCTAAAAGGCTTTTCCCAAAAACAAAAATTTCAAATCTTTTAAAAAAGAATAAATATTTTTTAAAAGCATGTTTTCTACACAAAATGTAAGAATTACAAGGCGGTTTCTTTTCGGCATCAAGAATTATGATACGATAGGTAATAGTAAGCTGAAAAAACCCCTAATTCAAGCATCATTTTGGCGCTTTCGCAAACTTTAAACCCTGTTTCCACTACAATTTTATTTGTTTTTTAATATACGTAATTCTTGTGAAACTTCTTAACTTCAGTACTCCAGTAACGGAAAATTACTTGAAATTTATTTACTTTTAAACAATTTCACAAAATTTTTTTCTCATAAAAATTTGCTATTATGATTACTTTCGGTTCGTACCGCTCCGCTTGCTTATTGAACCCTCCTTACCCATATACATTACGCTCAATACTGTTTTTTGACTACGAGTTCTGTTTTGCTACTTTTGTTCTTAGGGGTTTGTAGTATAATGCAGTGAAACTTTTTGTACGTTTGAATGATGAATGTACTCAAAAACGCGATGCTGGAAGTGCTCCTTTCCTTTCATATTTTTATGAACGTAATGAGTTCACTAGTACTTCTTCTCATTTTTCAGAGCACATTTGTAAAGGTCATTCTGAGTTAGGATTTGACTGAAAGTGTGTTGTTATTGCTATTATTATTATTATTATTATTATTATTATTATTATTACTATTACTATTATTATTATTATTATTATTATTATTATTCTCATTATTATTGTTACTATTACTATTATTATTATCACTATTACTATTATTATTATTACTACTACATCTTTTAAAGATCTTATTTTTGCTTATCGCGGTCCTACTGCACCACAATAGTAAAATAGAAAAAGCACCTAAAAATATTGCTACGAGAGCTGTGCAGTAAGCGGCTATCCTAAGAACTTTAAAACTTTTTCCACAATCTAATTTTTTGCCGTATTTGCTTCTGTTAAAAGTTGTATATTCTTAAATCGACAGTCGTTTTTTTTAGCTGGGCTGTCTCAGACTACACGGGCAAACGACACATCCTCTAGCGCAAGTCACTATGAACCGGAGTTTTACAAAATAATCGCAGTCTTGACCATACTACTGAGCAGAAGCAGTTGTTAGAACACATTTTGCCTAAGTGCAGTTCTCACAACCTTTTAACTTAAACTGTTTAGGATTTTGTCGAATTATTGCTGTAAAAGATGCAGTCGGTCAAAAACAACCGGTCTCTCAAAATCCAGGAAATTTTCTCATCATAACATCTGGACAAACTTTAGACAGAGAAAAAGTTTAACCCCTGACCGGTTTTATGACATGTAAACAGGCAACACTACTTTCTTCTGAAACTTGACTGAGAAAGTTAACAAATCCAGTGTGACGCATCGCTGGCAGTTACAGTTGAATAAACACCCTCAACAGGTTCCACCCTAACCGCCAAAAAATCAAGTTTCGCTAGTAATTCTATACTTAATATACAGTTCCATCCATTGATTTGCTATTTTTAAATTCTCACTAATATCTCTTTCCTGCTATAAATAAGCTTCCTTCTGACTTTTAACAGATCAAGCCTAAAATTCCTGAGATATACTACTTAGCGAAAGTCTCTAAAGTTCTTCACTCAAGCAGAAAACAGAAATTCTTGAGGTAAACAGTAACTTTCTCCCTCATACAGCCCATCACCATTTACAAAGCAAATATGTTGAAAGAGATTTGATAAGCATTGAAAAAAGTGCAACTTACCCTCCCCCATGATGCACAACAAGTGATGTCAGATCGTATATCATATTATCTTCTAAGCATCCGCTAAGTGAAGAACAAGATGAATAGCTGAAATATTAACGAGAAGTCCTTAAAGTATGTTAAGTTAGCCTCGGCGCATTAATAGAAGACCTATAATTCTTACTACACAATACAAAAAAGACAGTAAACGACCAAGCTTAAAAGATCAGTAAAAACCCGATCAATTCATAAGCATGACCCTGAAGAAAACTTCTTGAACTCCCCAGCATTATAAAAATAAGCATTGTAATCACACATTATAACAAACGGTAATGAAATTAAGATTATCCACAGGAAACTTGGTAGAACTGGGTCTGTCCAAAGTATTCTTAGACATCAAATATATTTTCCTTGCTTTTGAAGTAACTGAACAAAATCGATACCTGTTCGACCGCGAATCTGGCGATAAATGATCTGTTTCAGACCTTGAATCGGAAACGAATGAAAATGTCTGAAAGACTGTAAGGTAATATCTCGCAAGGCAAAGCAAAAAAAAAAAAGACAATTAGTACAATATTTTTCTAACTAACCATGTACGGTTTCATATCAAGTCCTTTTAAAGGAAACTCAACCATATTATCAAGCTTGCCACGATGAAAGCTCGACCACCGAAAACGTTTCAAATGCAGACAAAGAACCTGAACATCTTTTGAAAATGAGACAGTAAGTTAAGTGTGCTACATAATAATGATTGAGAATTATGAATATAATTAGTATAAATAAAGCCACTAACGTTGGGAAGCACCTTGATGAAGAGCTGCTTTGTCGACGGCCGTTTCCCGCTGCACTTATTACACATGTACTGTTCATCACTGTCTAACTCTTCTTTTGCAAAAAAACGTTGCAAACAATCAGACAATTGTACAACAGCCGTTCTTGAACTGTTTAAAGGGCAGAGAATATCCAATGAAAGATCTTAAAGTATCTCTTAGAAAAAAAATGAGACATCACAAGTACCATTTTCACCCTACAGAGAAGTTGTATAAGACTCAAAAATCCATCATTCTACTAAATCAAAATTAATGGATAAAAGCAAACGGCAATAAAAAGCCACTAAAATGCAGACAAAGAAAGCAAAATGAGAAAAATGAGCAGAAATTATATAAGTTATAAAAAAACCTAAAAAAGGATCCTGTTTATTGCTGATGGTGCTGCACGACAAGCATGTCACTTGGCTCTGTAGGGTCCCTTCAAACATCGCTGCTATAGGGCACTTTTTTTCATCCTTTGAACTGCTGAAGACACTGATCGTGAGACAACGAAATTAGCCTAAACGTTTTCAAAATCTGTAAAAACTCTAGAACTTACTTATTCTCATGCTTCGTTGTTGAGAAATGTGACCCGTTAAGTTTCTGCACTCCATCTTCAACAATTTCAGAAATAAGCCAATCTGGAAGACGGTAGTTCTTCAACTCCACCTGCATTCTGTCAAGAATACATCTGAGAAACTCGTGAGCATCATGTTGCTGAAACCCCCTGAAAATAACAAAAATTAAGATTCCTTAAGCAAATAACTTAAAATGTGCCAAAAACTTACTCAACTGCTTTATTAATAGCGTTACCTGAAACGAGGAGCAAACTTGCGGACTTCTTCTAAAAAAGCTACAGGGCCAAACGCATTTATAGAACTGCCACTATTCGATATCTCAGATATGTTTGATATTTCAATTAGCGTCTTACGCAGCTCTTCAGAAACAAACCTAAAGATCCTTCGTTTACTGAAAATATTCAACTTCCACCTCTTCCCAAGAAAAATACAAAAATTAGCAAATTTTAAAACGCCACATTACTACACCAGTTATAATCTTATAAAAGTTTAATTACCTAATCGAAGAAATTTAAACAGTGTCATTTATTTAGTATTATAACGTCAGGATTCGAAACCGCGCAGCTGACTCTCATCAACTAAATGCTCACTTAAGTGAGCCACAATGCTGTTAACGTACTAAATAAGTAAAACAATTGATAGAACAGTTTAATGAATTTTTTAAGAAAAGTCTGTTGAATGATAGCTGTAATAGGATTGCGGCTGCAAAGATTTTTAAAGTGAGGCGGAAAGAAAAATAACCACTCGAAATTAACAGTACGACAGCGGTGGCAATTCAGCCTCAGTATATTGAGCATAATGTAATGCAATCTCATCCACATTACAAAGAACGAACTCACACTCTCCTACCGAGTGAAGAACAAACGAATGATAGAACTTAATTGGCTGCTATAAAGGACAAGTTTGCAAAAATGCCTTCAGATACAGTCACTGACGGCTGAAATTTGACTGCTAATGCCCCCCTGAGCATACAAATTTAATTTAAAGAGCGTATTAAAAAAGAGCCTCTACAAGTACCATAGCTAGGCAGATAAATTAACCAAATAGTAATCTGAAATCAATGATAACTCTACCGATACGAGCCCTAAAAAATAAAGTTATTTCTAATATGAGTGTTAAACTAGACCTACTTATGAGTACCAGAAAATATTCTGGAATACCACTTACCAATGAGAGTAAATTTTCACCATATTGTCCAAATTTAGTACAAAAATAATTTTCTCTGCAGAAAATATTATGGAAGAAAGCTTTATCAATCAGTTTTTCGAAATAATTTTGCTGTTTACAAATCGTCGAGTAAAGGCCTTCTAACCACTAGAAATTTTAGCAACTACTATCTGCATAAAAGTAGAAAATAAACCATTGACTTAAATATAATCTTTAGAGAGAGTTTAAAGCTACCAATCAGACAAGGATTCGTTCTTGTAGTATCAATCTCTTTTCAGAATTTGTTTTTGACAACTTTTAAAATAATCTATAAAGCAGTGACCTTCAAGTCAGTGCTGCTCATATCATAAAGCAGACAGTTTCGCTCTAAATCGAGATCTAACTAAACCACAATTTCCGAGATTAAACTGGAAAAGTAATCACAAGCCTAAGTGCAAGAAATCGCTAAACATTACTGACTTCTAAATGAAACTCAAACAGTACAATGATACAGCTTACATTCCCTGCCATTCAGAGACTCGTATTCGACTGTTTTCCATGAAAACATAATCCGTGAAGTGCAGTACCAATTTCAAAAAAAAAAACGCTACACATCATTTAAGGTTTATCAAAGCTGGACTTAAAAACTTGACAAGCACTCTGTTACACTACAGCTAGATATCTAAAACAAACATGCCAGCAGCTCCCCAAAACAACTAGAGCTACTCTAAAAAGTTCAGAAAACTGAAACTATACGTTGGCTGAACACCGGCTTCACTCAGTGACAACGTAGATGAATTTCTTGTGTAATATCGCGGTGATTGTGGTGAAACAGGATCTGTCATGTAGGTATAGCAATCAGTTGGAGGTAAATTTCTCATAAAATACCGGAATATTTCGATACAACTGTAAATAAGATTTGTTCGATGTGACCATAGAGTAAATGAATTAGAAATTATATTGACAGAGAAAACTTAAAATACTACAGAAGCTCTCAACCTACATACCCTAAAGCCTGAAGAACTGAATTCATGAAACACGTATTTCCAAGATTCCTCAACCCACGTAGTTTCCTATCTGCTTCAATTTTTTTCATATTCGGTGACAAACGATTGTTGGCTGGAGCATAAGATAAAATCTCATCACTCGCTGATGATTTCTGTCCTGCATCTAATGGTCGACTAGTCTAAAAACATTTCTGACCGACTTAGCATAAACATTTATCCATAAGTCACAAATAAACTCCAAAATACTGTAAGGAATATTAAATATTTGTTTCAAGAAGCTAAAGCGCAGTCCTTCCACCAGAAAATACGGCACTAGCTTACTAAGAAATATTTAGCCTTATATGACTAAGACTACAAATGTTTGTAGTAAACAACTAGCACTACTTCTTGATGAGGAAAACACAAAAACAATAGTTGTAACTTACCTCTCGTTTCCTCTTCCTGACTCCGCTTTCTAGGAACGCTGAACCTTGTGCAGACAAAGACTGAAGGCTTAAAAAATTCTTTTCATTATAATCAATTTTCCGTGAAATAAAACGATGTAAGGAATCTATACCTGAGGAGCTTGCAAGAATAAACCCATTCTTATCCGTTTGAATATCAAGACTACTACATAACGAAAAGTGGTTTTATTGAGACCTATACTAGGTTATTAATTAATCCACTCAATAGTAAAAAAAACTATCAGCTTAAAATGTGCTCACTTCGTATTACAATTAATTTCAATGGAAACTTCGGAACAAATCGACATCTAAGCCTACGCATACTTTTTAAACTCATTAGTTTCACTCTGCCCACAGTAATGCGAGCCAGAAGAGTCGACAACGGAATTGTATAATGGCGAATCTGAATCATTATTGGTAACAGATTCGTCTGTCTCCTCTCCAACGCCTTCATCACAAAAGGGCTGAAGAGAACCGTCGGCAGAAATTTCGACAACATCTTCCGGCTCCAAAACACTATCATATTTAGAAGAAGAATAATTATGGTCGTCACATCTAAATCAAAAAAATACGTTTTTTAAAAGAAACCTACAATTAATCTCTAAACTGAATAAATTTCGACTCATTGATACCAAACAAAATTCCTCACCGTAAGCGATTATAAAACTGCAATGATGATCGTACAGATGCAATTTTGTTATCATCCGTATCATTTCCAACGTAATCATCACATTGGTAGCTTAAAAAACTGACCATAGAAATTTTGTGGTTTCAAAGAAAAAATCAACCATTATACCCTCATGATTCCACCTCAGGTACTTTTAATCTATGAAACTGATGGTAAATAATACAGTAGAACGGTACCGCTGCTTTACAGGTTCCACACTTACTAATTTCATGAATGTTATAAATGCCCCAAAACAAAAAAAGTGATGACGCACCAGAAAACACTGTATTCGTAGCAGTTCATGCAGACTGAGTGATTTGTATACGTCTGATAGTGTTTTAACCCGTCTTGATTCACATACCTTCCACAGTGAATTAGCCCACACGAAAGACATAACCATGGGCACTGTGAGGTACCGCATTCAACGCAGTTCCAATTAGTATCACTGCAACTTATTATGTCAAAAAAGTTAAAATAAGAGCTTATAAGCAAACAGATTAACAACCGAAAGTAATTCTCAGTTACATTTTAGGAAGTCATCTCCGTTAGTAGAAGATTTACCAATAAATTAAATAGGAACTAACTCTGCCTCATCCAGTTTTTTACTCGTTTCTCCGTATATAATACCGTTTTTCAAAAAACTACTCATAACTTCCTTTTCGTACTCTTTTCCAACCTTGAAAACACGTTTTGAGCTTAAACGCTTCAATTGTTCCAGATCCAGTTTAGCAATACAGACTGAATGAACTAAATGTGGGCAGTCTACCATAGTTGGCTTTCTAGAAATACGTTGTAAATCATTACTTCAGGGTAAAACTTCCCAATGTTCATAATGTCAGCTATTCGGACACAAAAAAGCGCAGAAACCTGTAGAAAAGAACGGAGAAAACCAATCTTCACATATGAGTAAATAGAGACCTGGTAATCAGATTTCCTACATTTAGATATTTAGCCATATAGCAGCAAAAAGTCTTATAAAATAAAATTAAGTCTGATAAAGTGTAAATCTAAAGTTTTATTTAAAACCAGAGATTAAAAAACGTTGAATTATCGACTGTGCCAATCACTAAAACGCAGCACAAAGTGTACGTTAGTACGTTAAGAAAGTAACTTTACATAACCAAAAAACAAAATTTTCATAGAAACGGTCCAGTTTTGAACATAAAACTTACAGAAAATAATTGAAGCATTAACTGACAGAAAAGAAATTATAACGACCGCAGCAAAAAATCTTCAATCCTCTCAAGCCTGCAGTAACTTCAAACAGTAACATGGTGACAGAAGAGAAACAACAAATAATAAAAGTTACAACAGTTGTCGCCAAAAATTTAGTAACTGAGCAAAAACTCGAAAGAAATTTGTGAAAAAAAAAAGTAAATAAAACTCGTATAGCTATGAAAAACAGGCCATCTGCAGTTCCAATTGACCAAAAAAGACTTTTTTTAAGACAGTTCTATTAGAAAATTTCAGACAAAATTGTACTGACAGTGAGAGACAACAGGGCGTAAAAGCTTTATAGATATTCTGCATAGCTTAGGGAAAATGCTTAGTCACCAAGAACTTCATAGTAGCTTAACAAAAGTACGGTCTTCAAGCTGCCGTAAAGAACATACAGCACTGATTAGCGACCTTAAGTCGTATGTACTCTGTCTTCTTCTTCTGAATAATGAGGAACGACTGAAAATTCAAAAAAAATAAATAAATAAATAAATAAATAAATAAATAAAGTTTCTACTGAAACAGAAATTCAAGCATCTTCAAAAATTACTTAGCAAGCAGATAAAGCTGTTAAAGAAGTCAGTGGAACTGACCAAAAATTTGGGCAAACTCAGATAAGTCACGTGTCCAATAAGCAAAAAACCCTGTTCTTTTGCGTTAATGTTTTAAAAAAACGTCAAAAATGTCAGCAAAAAAAACCTTCACCGCTGTACTCAAAATCATCATCGTTTCTAAGATGAACACAGAAGAATTACCTAGAACTCATCACCCTTAAGACTCTTGGTTTTTTTTCTTCTCCCTCTATGTCATTCTTACTAGGACACAATTGCAAAACAATACGCGTAACCGTAACTGCAGTGATTTCAGATCAATAAATAAAGAAGGCACTCAAAAAAAAAAAATCCATCACCATCTTCCTCTAATCATTCATAACATAAATTATGGCTGCGAGTAAAACATATCATTATTGTTCAGCGCAACAGCAGATTTTTGATTTAAATTAAAACAGTTTCATGACCGATCAAACAGTTCGAAAAAAGCGTTGTTGAATTGGTGCTCTCGATACTACGCATGCTGGCCTTGTGAGATAACGATTTGACTCTTCAGTACTTGCTATAAACATACCTTGATAACTGTCTGGCAAAGAAAAGTACTGTGCAAAAAGACGTATATATATATATATATGCATATATCTCGGTCAAATTCAGGTTCCACCCAGTTGACTGATTTGGCGCCACGACAGCTAATAATTGTTGGCATATTTCCAGTAAGTTGTATTTTTTTTTTGACCGAAGTGGTAGCTACCAAGTAAAATTTTCCTCTCATTTTGCGTTAATGAGTCGGTGCGGCCTCCTCTGCCCTCTCCTCTTCCCGCTGTCTTCATTCGACTTTTTCCTGGCTGTATGTGAGAGGGGGCGAAATTTTTTTAATTTTAGTCTCATCATCTTTTTTTCTCTCTCCTCTCTTTTTACAGTTGGGGAGCATAAATTGCTGCTACTGTTTGTTGTCCTCAGTAATTTTGAAATTTTGCGTAGAAATAAAATGTGTGACATGGGAAGGTCCGAAGGGTATTTTTAATCGGCATTGTTGTAGAGGTGACATACACTCCCTAGTATATGCTTTTCTTCATCGTCTTCCTACCTAATTTTTTGTAACTGGGCTTTTCAATCCTATTTTTATTCATATGTGACAGTTTCAAGCACGTTTATGTACTTGCTAACTGCCTAACTGTGATGTTACAGTTTCGTTTTAATCTTTATGAAATTTCAAAAAAAGGTCTTGTATGCGCGGTGTAGTGTAATGGTACTGGATACACTTTGTAACCGCAGTTTTAAAGGTGCAACCGTCTTTCAACCAGTTTTCACGGTTCTTGGTTCGTTTTCTGATCTGCCTAAAAATATAGTATTTTGCTATAATTGTCTCAGCAGTGTATGGTATAAATCAATAGTGTGCCTGCGACAGAAAAGCAACTGCAGTAAATCGTGGTTGTTCGAAAACTTGCAAAGGACGGAAATTTTTAAAAATTGTCATAAAGGAACGAAGTTGCTAATTTCTAGTAATAATCATGTTCTGAAGAAAACGCTTTTTTTCACAGTTTAGAACGGCCTAACTTTGTTGCCAACGCACTGTCTGATTTACTCTGTTTCGATTGCGCAATCGAATACGAAATGCTATAAGTCGAAAAAGTTTAAGAGTAATCTAACAGGTCGAATTAGAAGAGTGTGCCATCGGGACGGCCTATTTGTGTGTGAAAAACGGCCTACTTGTATAATACTTATGGTTCG
>UXUI01007802.1:10394-23572 GCA_900576705.1 Enterobius vermicularis
CGTCATATCCATTGGCGGTACTCATGAGCTTCTTCGCCGTTTACTTCCTCTTCTTCATGGCGCATCCTATATCCTACCTGGAAAGTTGAAGGCATCAGTAATTATATGAAACATTAAAGGTCAACAGTAGACCCAATGGATGTTGGAGGGAGCACTCGAAATAGTGGTTTTTTGCCTTTTTTATTGCCTTTATGAATTTTTTTCCCAGTTCACTCATTTCACCATATTTTTGCTCCGTCTATCGCTTGTTTTTTCTCTATAATTTCAAATTTTTCTCCTTGTGTAGAAAGACCAAGGCTGTTTGAAATATGCTCATAAGATTTGTTATGTATGCCGTATTTTTAAACAGGAAAGCATTAATAATTTAGATGTTAGCAACTTTAAGGATAGAGAGAAGGATGCTATCCACGTGAAGACAGTGTAACTTTAATAGTGAATGTTTTAACAGGGAAGTCAGCCAGAAATTCCTCTTGAAGTCCCATTATTCTGCACTGATGCTTTCATTTTCTTTAACTTCATTTTATGTTAACAGTGCTATGAGAATACCTAAATTCATTCATAATTAGGACTTAAGAATACTGCTACTGTCCTGAATCAAAGGTTCGAAAATTTTTTTCGAGTGTTTTGCTGTTGAGGTCGAAGTAATTGTTGAGACTGAGGAACTCTTAATCTTATAGAGACAAATACAGTTAGTTGGCGGAACTGAGCTATATGACATTGCTAATATTACTTTTCTTAGAGGAAACGAAAGCTTCAGAAGGTCAAAAGTGAAAAGTGTGTTATTTTCTAAATGGATTTCGCTACTGCTGTTACCGATCATTATGCAGTTGGCGGTGATTGTAGCTGTTGTTCTAGTAATCTTTATTTGCCGTTGGCCGCATTGACAACTTTCAGTGCTGGATTATTTGAAAACTATGGAACGATAAGTGATAGGATAGAGTCAAGGTCTGTATTGCTTTTCAGAGAATAGTTTTTATGAGACTTTCAATCTTTGGGTTTGTGAAATTGGTGGGTCGAGAACTTTGTAACATTAATGATGAAGAATTTGGAAACAGAAGCGCAGAATGGACAAAAAAAAAAAAAAAAGGGGAAGAAAGAGGGAATTTTTTGTACCATTTTAAAAATTTGTTTTAGAGGATTATAGCCTTCCAGTACAGTAGCTTCAACGATAATATACCGTTGAGATCTTTTTGAAAGAAGAATGACAAAATTTGGTAGCTGTATGTTTTTGGTGGAATGCAGCATTAGAAATTTAAGGGCTGTAATGGTTTTTAAAAGCTGAGATGGTTTTTGGAGAAAAAGTGAAGAACTTTGAGTAAACTGCTGAGATTTCTGTCTCTTTTCCCTTAGTTTTCGAAAACTTCTAATTAGTGGTCGAAAGGTGGGGATTAGAACTGGCGGTATTACATTTGAGGCGTGCTCATTCCCAAATATGTATTTTTCACTGTCGATCTACCCTCGCTTTTGGATGCTTTTACGCTTGTCTGCATATTGCCAACTTTATAACAGTTTGGTAGTATGGTTTCGTTTTAAGTATAGTGTTTCACAAAACTGCTTTGTTGAATGCCTTTGGTGTAGTGGTTGCGATTACTTTTTGTTAACTGAATTTTATCTGGTTCATTTCGCCTGAAGGCTGCTTGTTACTCACTGCCTTAAAGCTATTTATTGTTGTAGCATTGCCTACATTGGACTGCTCTTGTAATGCGCGGCTCTTAAAAAAAAATAATTTCAAAATTTATTTTTAAATTCGCAATTGTCGTGCGCCTCATTTCTGTAGAATCTGATAAAAAAGCAATGCAAAATCACGTTTGGAACGCAAGATCTTTTTTTCACATATGTACTAGTGAGCCTTTTAAAAATAATTTTCTAAAAACTTAAGTCACTTCATACAGTGGACCAGTACATTTTATGCGTACTGCTAACCCTTGACAAACGCTTCAGATAGAGTTCACTAAACAATGTTAACAGTTCTGAAACCTCATTTTCTAACCACTTCATTGCGCTCTTTGTGAATGCTAAGGAACCAAGAAATTCATTGAAAATCTTTCAAAAACTAGCAATAAAACTTGTATTTCATCCGTAATCGCTTCCATCCAATACCTCGCTGTTTATCAAATGTTCATTACCTATAGTGGAAAGAGAAAATTTACGAAGAAAACGCAAGCGTACAGTTTTCTTCATTATCAGAAAAGACGAGCTGACAGCGCCTACCCCTTACCCCAACTGCTCCAAAGACAGTCTTCTGTGTTTGCGCCATGCTGCTGACAGTAGTCGCATTTGTAGAATATCTTTTAACCATAAAGAAGCTGTAGCTCTAGCCTTCTTTTTGTGTGGAGTGCCAAATGTGTCAAACATATTGAGCAGTTGTTCTGCAGGGCTTACTGTTACTACAAATCTGACACTCGTTAACTTTTCTTCATATTGTTACTTCGAGTCTTGTGAAAGTTTATGACATTGTCTGAGTTTTGGTTACTTGTCAAAAGACTTAGTGAATGACAAGGAAGACTGTCTTTGGAGCAGTTGGGTTAAGGGGTAGGCGTTGTCAGCTCGTCTTTCTTGATAATGAAGAAAATTGTACATGTGCGTTTTCTTTGTAAATTTTCTCCTTCCGCTATAGGTAATGAACATTTGATAAACAGTGAGGTATTAGATGGAAGCGGTTATGGATGAAATACAAGTTTTATTGCTAGTTTTTGAAAGATTCTTGGTTCCTTAGCATTCACAAGAAGCGCAATGAAGTGGTTGGGAAATAAATTTTAAAAACTGTTGAAAAAAAAAAAAGGAGCGAAACGCTGAATCCTCAGACTAAAATTTTGCACAACTTGGAAGTGATAAGCAGATCAAATTTGTTTGTAGACGAAGCACCCCTAATGGTAAAGCGAGAGTATAATTATTAAAGAATAAGTACTAGCTAAACGACTATCGAGCAATAACAAAATAATAACAAGTCGGAAAAAATGGTACAGTTTGCCTCATCTCGAATCTTTCTCGTCTTTGAAAAAACGACAATCTTCATGACTACTCAAGTAATTTGTCTGAATAAATCACCAACTCCCTAGCCCACTAAAGATACAACGATGAGCACTGCCCATCTAAATATGTAAGGACAAAACCAAAACAAAAAATTCCGCAGTTCCGCTCAAAATAGCTAAACCAACGGTGGCTACAACTATACTGCGATTCATGAGTTTCCACAAACTGTTTATTGAAAATCAAATCCCTTTATATTCCAAATACCATCTTTTCAGATGCTATATTTCAAAAAAAAGAGCACTTCTAAACTTGAAATTTTCTTCGCTCTCATGTCATCGCGATGTTAAAGTTCCTTAGTTCAACCTCTTATCGAAACTACTGCTTTTAAATGTACCCACTACCAAAAATGATTTTACCCGTCAACTTACCTTTATTTTTTCTGTTCAAAATTTTAAGCATCACTACATTCATCTCTAGTAATTTTGGATTTGTCTGTGCACTTCTTGCTAACTTTCTGGTAGTCCAGTGTTATAGTTCCACTTTGATTTTTATGACATTTCGCAACGGCGCTCCGTAGGTGGTGAGTGCTGTAACGGGTAGTAGGTATCTACTGTTACTGCAGTCTTACAAAACATAGAAAATAGAAAATACAAGACTGCTTTTGTTACAAGTCTTCTGTCCGCAGTTCTAAAACCATTTAACCACCCGAGGTTTCTTTAAGAGTACCTGTACGTTTGCGTTTTCTTCGTAAATTTTTTCCTTCCACTGTAGGTAATGAACATTTGATAAACAGCGAGTTATTGGATGGAAGCGGTTATGGATGAAATACAAGTTTTATTGTTAGTTTTTGAAAGATTTTTGATAAAATTCTTGGTTTCTTAGCATTCACAAAAAGCGCAATGAAGTGGTTGGAAAATGAGGTTTAAGAACTGTAAACATTGTTTAGTGAACTCTATCTGAAGCGTTTGTCAAGAGTTTCAAGTGTCTGCCGTTCTAGTTGCATTAGTCGTTGCTTAAAATCATTTTTATATCAACTCGGAGGCTTGTGCCAGAATTTCGATCAGGTCTCAGACGGTGATATTTGGCTGAGGAAGTAAAACTAATAAGCGAATAGTTATTTGTATAAAATTACAGATGTTTAGGTTCAGCTCTTTTTTATCTTTGGAAGAGAAAAGCAGTTCTCTTAATAATTTCTTCTAATGAGAAGTGGGGTTTTTGTGACAGTCGTTGAAATTTATTAGGAGGTCAATTTTCAAGACTAGTTGAGGGAATTTCTGGTGTCTGAATCTCACTCTGCTAAAAAAAAAACAGTTCAGTTGTGAGAGCGAAATAAAATCTGCTCTGCGATAACCTAACGACAGTATGAAACGTTGTTTTGATCACTTGGCATGTTTTAATAGAAACTAGACTGCCATGCTGGGGTGAAAGAGTGCAGTGGAAGATTTTGGGAAGATTCGCGGATTTTTGAAGCTTTTTTTTGGTTTGCTAAGATGAGAAATAGAGTCCCAGTTGCATGAAAGCTTACCACCACACGTAATCTTTTCGTACTGGTCACTAGTTGGATGTATTTGTTTATGTCTAATTTTGTTTTGAATTAAGGTGAAAAGGATTTCAGGTGAGGAACGCAGCAGTTCGTAGTAAATGTGGTTTGCCGAAACTGAGAAGTTGTGAAATGTTTAAGTTTATTTAAATCAGGGAGGGTTTGTGGCACACTGAAGTCATTAGGCGTGGTAAATTTAACTTATGATTAGACCATAATAAGAAGTTTACCGATTAAATTGTTTGGATTTTCCGCGACTTTATTGTTGTAATCTTCTATGTTGAGTATTTGACTCTTCTGCTTACTTTTCTTCAAATAAAATTGCATATTTACGGTTGGCAATGTATTTACAGAATATTTTTTGTGTCACATTTATAGCTTTTGAATGGTTAACACAGACATTTCTAAGTTGATAACGTTTTATTGCTGATGAATTAGAAAAGGTCAGTGCTTTCTTTAACTTACCTTCACTGTTTCCTTTTTCGACATAAAAGTCAGCTTTTCAACTCAGTGATTAATTGATTTTCTTGGCATCCCCGTAGGTGGAATTAGGGAAGGACAGTTTTTTAGAAGAACGATTAATCCGGTACAATGACACTGTCTCGCGTAATCATTGTTGAAATCGTTTTGACTGCCAAGCCGTTGGAAAATGTGTGAGGAAAGTGTTTTTGACTCTTGCTGTCGTTAACATTTACAATTGCTACTTAACAGTACTTGTGAAAGGCGACTTTTAGTTGACATTATTTTGATATAATTTTTTCAGTTTATATCATATTAAGGTTTTTGTTTTGTTAAACTTCATTGTTGTTCAGTGCCCATGAGCAATGTGCGTTGACAATTGAGATTTGTTAGAAGGAACAGAAACCGGGAAGAGGACAAGGACCCGTGAGGTGGTGTACCCTGGCAGTATGCAACATTAATTTGTTTTTTTTGTAGCTGAAAATGTTTAATTTTGAATTCTTAATGTCATGCTCACTGTTTAAATGTCCACTTCTTGTTTTTTCAGTAAAAGTTAATAACTTAACAACTTAGAAAGTTAATTCTTTAAAAACACGATTGCGATAACTGTAAAAATCATTGAAAGTAAAAGTAGCATAGGTCGTAAGCAAAAAAGTCTTCAGCGATTTACTGCATGTGTCTGTATTTCTATTTGAGCTTCTTAGAATGTTCATAGGAGCAAAAGAGAAATAATACTGGTGCTTTTTTTCCTTTTTTATAGCAGTAAAAGTGATTAAATAAAACAAAAAGTTTTTTGATGTTTCTGCCCAGTGATGGTTTTGATTCACCGCAAAAGACGATCGTTATTTTCGACCAAAACAAAGAAAGGAAATATTACTAATACTTTTAGTGCCCACTCCCCACTTTTTTTGGTAATACTGTACATCTGAAGTCCATAAAAGGTTAAACGGCACAAAATGCAGCAGATAAAAAGGTAGAAAAGATTATTATTTTTAAAGCAGAACTTATAAAGCAATTGACTTTTGTTCTTCGGCATTTCTGAAAGAAATGAAACAAATGATGATTCTGTCTAGAGAGAGACATAATATGTGAAGAACATAGACCATAGACCAGAGGTCACCAGTTAGTTGGCTGGTCAATTAGTTAGTAATGTTTATGATATTCAAAATAAATTAGTTAACTCTAGTCACGTTTTTATCCGTTGCCGCTACTTTTGTTGCATTTTTCCGTTTTAAATTAAAAGATAAATATTTCATCTTTATCCTATCCGTAAATTTTTAAGGCGTCGAAAATGTCACTGTCAAACAAGCATTGACTTATCCATCTGTTCCCCTTTAACCTCGCTCCTTATAGCTATCATAATGAAATAACAATGCTAACGGTTTCAAATAAACAAGAGTTATGCTAAGGGAATGAAAAACGAGGCATATTTCCACTAGGTACTAGTTTTTATACGAAAAAATAGTAATAATAACAATTATAATGACGGTAATAATAACAAAAAAAAGTAATGATGGAAATAATAATGAAAATAATAATAGCAACAGTAATAAAATTAATAATAAAAATAAAAATAATAAACAATAGATAATAAATGATAAATAATAAACAACAAACAATTAACGATTAACAATTAACAATTAATAATAATTACAATAATGAGGAAGAAAAAAGGGACAGTGTTAATAACGATGGTGGTAGTAAAAAAAGCAGTAATAATGACAATAATAGTAATAATAGTAATAAAATTGAATATGTTATATGTTATATGTTTATGCAATTGCTGGCTGAAAAACAAAAAAGGCTACAATAAAACGGAAAGTAAAAACATAGCTTTGGACCAATAACAGCAGTTGGTGTTTCAATCTCTGTATACGATTTTTCTAGAACCCCACAGTTATCGTTAACTGTTTGCTAGACAGAGTTATCGTCCAAATCGTACTTTCAGATGTACAGATTATTCAATCTTGAAGTTTTGATTTTTCAATCAAACGGTAGAAATTGTTTGGTTTTCTGGATATCTCATTAGATAGGTGTTACCGAGGAACAGGAAAAACGCAGTTTACAAAAAATTTGCGTTAGAAGTACTTTGCAAAATAAAAACTGGTTTGGTCTACTGTCTTTCCATCTTAGGCAACTGTCAGGCTGTTCAACTTGACAAAATTAGCAGCAGTACCACCAAAAAAGTTTTGTACATATTTAATTACAGCACCAAAAAAGTTTTGTACATATTTAATTACAGCATGTAATTGTAATGCTGAAATTTTTGCTGTTTTGTTTGCAACTTTAATTCAGACGGATGTGAAACAGATGAATGGAACATGTCGGGAAAAAATTCTAAAAGTTGTGTAATAACGTATGCACCATTAGTCGTTAAATTACGCATAAACATTTCGTTTTTTACAAATTACTATAATTAACAACATCCAAAGAAGGCAATAGGTTTAATGATATTTTATAAGTTGGCTGATATTTTAATCAATTAAATGTTTAACTAACCAACACAAATAATTCATTTTTTGTGTTACCAGTTGATTAACCCTAATCCGCTATAGATCACCAAGCAAAATATATTGATAATCACGGCATTGATGATGAAAACGACCGAGATGATCGGCAACGACAACAACGTGCAAGAACAGTAATCTATTTTAAATGATTATTTGAGGTAATCACATTGAACGAACGGAAGACCATTTGTAGTGCTTATTTATTTGTTTCATTAATAATATTAAAACAGTACAGTCTTTCTCTGCAAATTTAGAATTCTTTCTTTTACCATTAATTTTTCTATTTAACCTTTTTTTCATTAATAGTAATGCCTCTGTTCTTGTTATCTTGTTTGTCCCAGTGTTTTAAAGCAAGGATATGCGCAATTGGCGTTGAAAACAACGACCATGATGACAAGAATTGGTGAAGTTCGTCTGCTTTAAAAATTAATTACAATCACTTGTAATTGTGGTTTCTGAAAAAATCGTTTTTTGCAGTGCAGTTTAGGACAAGTTTTCCACTGGGTTAAAATGAGTCTCTTTCAATCGTGCAAGCATTTTGTTCAACCAAAAAACTGCTTTTTTACTCCGACGCTTCTAAATGTAAAAATTTCTTGCAAATAACTTTCATTTTTTTACTTATTATTACTTTCCAAAAATTTATCGTTCACCTGCTCTTATGATTATTTCCTTAGATTACCCTGAAACTAAGAACAAAAAGTCGTCCATCTAAAGATTACGATGTGCTCGTGTAACAGAACATGAAGACAGCTTTCGTATGCCGTGTAAACGAATCACTGACAGCTAACCGTTGTTTACTTACAGCGCTTAAACGCAATACTGTTGGTGAGCCAGTTGAAAAGACACCTAGTTGAAAGGCGGAGAGCCCATAGAAGATAGTGAATAGGAGGGAAGTTAAGATACGCTCTAACGGAATAGAACAGTTGATTTTTGGAAGAAAACTTGATTTTTGTTCAACGAGGCAGTTTCTTTATTAAATGTTGTAAATGGCCATTTTGTTCTGGTATCTCTGCGAAAATTCTTTCACTTTCCTTCTATCTCATTTTCTTTCTTTTTTCTTTTGTTTACCTTCCTCTTTTTTTTTAACAAATTGTTTTTCTTCTTTGGTCTCCTTTTTTTTTCATTTCAGAAATAAAATGATACAAAAATTCTCGGAATATTTTAAGGATGAAGTACAATGTAATCATAAGCCAATATAAAAGTAAGGTGAAGTTAGAAGGAAAGAGAAAAATAAAAACTGTCAAAAAAACCGCTATACAATTAGAATTCTAAGCATGACGGTATAAGGAAAGAAAGCCTTACGTCTTTTCTCTATTCATCAAAACAACTTCCTTCTCTTATTTGCAACATGAAAATTACGTAACGCCTCTTCTTCGTTGCCACTTTCTTCAATTCTTCACATTTAAAATCAAAATAAGCAGCTAGAAAAAGAGAAGGATTCTTTCCAGAAAAAACATCAGATAAAACAGCAAAACTACGATAAAAGTTAAAAATTCCCAATAAAATTGTGCCCCTGAATAAACTTTTTGTAGGGACCTCAGCAACATCCATCTATTTTTACTACTAAAGACGTTGCCTAATAGCTGGTGATTAAACCTCATTAATCTTGCAGCGGTATCCGTCTGGCTTCTTCTTCCAACGGCTTCTGAACAAATTTAGTTGCACAGGCAAAAACAACGACTTAGAAAAAAAACGGCGGGCATAGTAGACAGGGGAAAGAGAACGTAAAACAGTATAAAATCTACAAAGCAAAACTTTTTTTCGTCCTCAGAGTTTTTTCTTGTAAGATTTCAAGTAAAATAATCGATTTACCTAGAACATCAAACCTATTCAAATTGAACGAACAGATGAATCGGAAAAGCGGCGAAATGAATCACTTTTTTCTCTTCAATTCTTTCTTTAAATTTACGTTTTAATTTAAAATTTCGAAACGTTATCACTCTTCAGTATAAAAGCAAATTTTTTTTAAAAAAGTTGAAAAATAACTTCTGCAGAACAACTAAATTTTTTTTTTTCTGTTTCTAGAAGAGCGGAGAAAAAATAGAAGAAAAGAAGTTTTCGAGTACCAAAACGGCAAGAAATCAAAGGTCAACTGCATTTTTGTTTTTGGTTTTAGCCGCAGCGTAAACGAAGAATTCCAATCAAATATTACCACAGCAGTTGAAAAACAATGCCTTCCAAACACTACCAATTTTGTTCTAAAACTTTTACTGATCTGCTCGTTTGTTTTTCGCATTAAAAGGAGAATGAAGAAAAATGAACAGGAAATATTTTGTAAGTTTAAGTTTACATTACAAAAATTTTTTCCAAATTACTATGGTACATAATGAAACTGATGATCGAAGCAATATTAACAGACAAATAGTTTACAACATGAAATTCCTGGGAAGTGAAAAAATGAACGAAAACCATCTTTTTTGTTTCTTTCTTTTTTTTTCCCTTCTTCGCTTCTGCACCTGTAAAAACCTAGTGGTCACGGGTCTCTGTTTACATGGCAGCAAGAAAGCACTTGGAAAACTATACCGATGGTAAGAAGACAAAAATGGTTACAAGAATCCGAGTAGGAAGGAGAAAAACTGTGATAGGAGTTGAAATGTATTTCTGTACGGTGTGGTATGCGGGTAATTGCCAGTGAAAACCGGCTTCTAATACCAAAAATGAGAATCGGATAGAAACAGGAAAAACGGTGGCAAAAGTTGCAGCGACAGCAGTAGCACCACTAGCATCAGCATCTCGCCTTCAAAGTTTTCGATACGAACAGCCAAATAATGGGGCGTAGGCTACGGCCATAACTGTAACGGGGGCGGGAGGGTGGGACATGTTCTCAGGAAGTTAGTAACTACCGGGTGAGACCGAACGGAATTGCGCGGGGAAGGGCAGAAAACCTAAAGAGGTGAAAGCAACGGGTTTCGTTGGCGTACATGAGCGACGAAAACGATTCGTTTCTGCTTTAGGATCTGGCGCGGGGACATCGAAGACCGACTCCGCCCTTCATCGTCGCCGTCGTCGTTGCCGTCGACGTGATCGTCGTTGTCTGTTTCGGTTGGAGAATTGCAGATACGCTGACGACGGACTCTCTCTACCAACAAACAGCAACCAAACCACTTGACGGGTATTGCGTACATCCAATTGGTAGCGATGCGGCCGCATTGCCCATTATTGACACTTGTTGTCTTCTGTTGCATTCAGCTGGTCGCTTCTCAAGAAGATCAGGAACTACATCCGCAACCAGTATGCTCTGTTAATCAGATATTTAATGGAAAAAATTGCGTATGCGCTCCCGGGTACTTCTTATATATAGCTTTCTTTCTTCTTTTCCAGCTGTTTTTGCTTCTGCTCCTCTTCTTCCTAGATCTCCTTGTTCTTCCTAGTTTTAATCAAAAAAAGAATACAAACAACGAATCCTCTCATTGTACTTCATCAGCATTGTTTTGTTTTAAAATGGAAACACGCTGATGATGTACAACAAAGGCTTTTTAAAAAATATGGCAGTATCAACAGTTCTAAATTCGTCCTAAACACCATATTGAAATCAATCCACCAGTGCTCCGTCTCCTCCTTTTTGGAGGAGATTGTGCCACTCTTCTCTTCTGTTCAGGCTGATTAGTCACTGCAATGTAATTTTATATAACTATGTTTACTTTTTGTTCAAACCGGCCAAAACACACTTTTTCTTAGTTTTCATTTCATAGTCAAGAGTAGCTCAAATGTGTACATGGTTGTTTTTCATCTTCCGTAATCACGAACCTCAGCAAAACTTTTTAGTTACAGTTCAAAAAAAAAATAGATGAAGGAAATAGAGATATATGAGACAGAAGATGATCTTTGAATTTCTAACTTTTTGTTTGAAAGTTCTTTTGCATCAAGGATTAATTCAAAGTCATTTTCTCGTTCAACTAAAAATTTTTAGATTTTTTGGTCTTTTTTCTTTTGAAAACGCTTTTGAGAGGCACTATTTTTGCAGTTACTTTTCGTCGCACGACAAGGCGTCTAAATCACGATGTGAGGATGAATGCGAAGAGGTTTATTCGACACTCTTCACTTACGGTACCTGTGTGAGCAACATTTTTGCCAGAATGGAACCCGAACAGCGACCTGACTGTGATTTGAGGTTTACGTTCACCACTTTTCTCATCTTTTTTTCCCGTATTTATTCTGACCTTAGATTCCATGTACGGTAATTATTGGTCTATCTGCTAATTAATTCTTCTTTTTTTTCACGTTAATTTGCTGTCAACCAGTTGGCATTTTAGTATCAATTTGAGGTTGTTGTTGGTGGAACTATTATCTCTTCTTTTTATGTTTTATTATAGAGCGCAATGCTAAATGCTAAAAGCATTTTTTTTAATTCTTTCTCTTTTTTTCTTCCTTTTAAATTAACCTAATTTCCTGAGCGGTCCTCTTTTTTTTTTTGTCAGCTTATCTACGTTAGATAGTATGAAATTGCTGTTTTCCAGGAGTAATAGAAATAGAGGAAAAGAAAGAATAAAAAATTCTATCATATCCAAATTTCATCATCTCTTTTACTTCAAAGAAGGAAAAGCAAAATTTCTTGTTGGATATGCTTGCTTAAGTAATATTATTTAACTAGTGCCCTTTAATAGGCACTTGCGTGGAAGTATTTTTGGTTATTTTTTGCAAGAAGCTGGTGAGATTAAATTTAAGGCTTTTACTCTTTGTTTATTTGGTTGATTTCAATACGCTTGTAGTGATTTTGTCGTTATCAACACAATTTTTAGTGAATTACGCTTTCTCTAGTTTTTTTTTGGCGCCTCAGTAACGTTTACAGGAATAGGTGATACAGTTAACAAAAAGCAGAAAACAGTTGGTGTTCTAAACATACAGCATAACTTTTCCGTATCAATAATTTATATAAATTCTGATTTAGTTTTCTTTTTCGCCGTTTCACTGTTTAATCGTTTTCAATGAAAAATAATGGTTATATATAAGGCAAATTGAAATTTTTTTGCCCCGATTTTAGTGTTTTCTGTTTTTGATGACATGTTTAGATGTGGAATGCGCGTGCGCACCTTGGTTTCTGTCGGAACGATTCTTGTTTTTGCCGCTTCGATAGCTACATTGCTGTTTACCTTGCCGATGTGTATTGCATCTTGTGCTTCTTGTCTCAACGCCAAGAAGGTTCACATTTTTTTTTTTTAAAAAATTTTTTTTGTAGATTTTGATACTGAGGCATTGTGAATTGTTTTCGGTGTTGCACCTTTAAATTACCAATTTATTGATCTAAAGTAAGTTTCAGTAAACATAATTTGTACAGATAGCAGCGGCAGAAAACTGCGTTATTTCTTAGAGGAGTAAGAAAGGGATATTTAATGTGCAGTTAGTGTTGATTTTGTTAAAAATAGTATTATTAAATATTAGGAAATCTACGAAACCGTATGAGTAGAGGAAAGTTATTGATTTTTTTAAATTTTTTTGTTAGGAGCTTTCATACTGTCCGTACTGTACTTTTTTTTGAATCAGTCATTTGGAAAATATTAAAAACAGTTTGACAGGATGCAACGTTTGTCGAAGTTATTCACGCTTTAACTGGTGACAGTCATTTACAAAAACTGCAGAATTAGAAGTTTTAACGACTTTGTAAAACAGTGAAATAATTCAGTTTGTTTAGGGTTGATTTGTTTGCGATCGTAAATGAACCATGGCTTCACGTTTTTTTCACTTATAATTTTTCAGCT
>UXUI01007803.1:0-13059 GCA_900576705.1 Enterobius vermicularis
ACGAGCTAAGAAGAGATGGAAGGTGAATATTATAGAACCTAAAGTTCTGCAAATCGGTAGTTAGAAGATATTGCTAGATGGGTTTGTTCAAGAACCGCCCAGCGAGTTGATTCAAAGGCCTTTTTAATTAATAGGAAAAAAATTTCTTTGCAAAAGACTAATTAACAATGCGACCTTTCAAACTGTTTTTGTTGTTTTTCTGCCCGTTATTATATTTTGTTTGAAGGCACCTGCAAAAGTCTTCAGTGCATATTTCATAGTGCCCAAAATCAACCAGTAAAAACCCAAGCCAAAGTGAACTGGAGCCGTAGAAAAACGGGTAATCCCATTCCCATTCTCTATAAGTATAACGATTACGTCAAGTTGTATCACCAAGCTTGGTTGCGAGAAATAAATTATCAATGTCGAAAAAAACGGTGTTACCTTGCAGTACACCTTACACCCAAGCAGAACACAAGTGAACCTCAAAACTCAAGTGGTTATTTAGAACCTGTATGATACGCACTCACAAAGCGCTTCAAATAATACTTGATTTTGCAAAAAAACCTATACTTCTGGGAAATATGTAGTAAAGCGAAAAAGCAGTGTCATTCCAGCCTCCTTCAGCAGACTTTTAGTGTTTAAAGTTTTGCTACTGTACAAGTCTGGCAAAAGATAAACGGATAGCAAATTGAACCTTTTTCTGGATTAAGGGAAACAAAGAGTAGAGCCACCCTTCAAAAGCTAATTTCTTACATAATGAGTACGGCAAGCTCGAAATTCACTTTCTTCGTCTAAAGTTAAAACTGTGAAACTAAATTTCGCATTCATTTTAAAAATCCGATAATTTCCATATTTATTACTCATTGATAGAAGGCATTTTTTATGATTAAGACGTTTATCGCTAAATCTATGTCCTTTAGTGAAAATCCAACATACAAAATCGCCTAATTTTTGCGGTATTTGCGTTAGAGGCTGTAATTGTTGGGAAGTTTCACGGATACTCTTTTCAGCACTCTCTTCTAAAACTAATTATTCAAAAAGGTTGCTATTTTCAAAGAATTATTTGCATATAGCTTGTAAGACATATGAAAAAGCCTGGTAAAATCAAAGTTCACTGGAAATCGTCTGCATTATCTGTAGCGCTTGTTGACTGTGAGCCCCTTTATAGCTTCTAAGACGAACAGTTACCAAAAATTGCAACCGACGGAAATGCATTATGAGTAAGAAACAAGTGGCATTGAACTTGCGGACAAAGAAAAACGGAAACTACGTAACCTTCTCAAAACGGAAAGAAAAAACATTTTCAACAATATCGAAATACACTGTAGTCTGTCAAAATGATTCAGTGTCTCAGTGCCAAGAAGGCCTTGTTACTAAGCTATGCTGGAAATTGGCTGGAAGATTATTTAGCGAGCCAAGCAAGAAATAAAAAGTACAGGAAATGCTTTATTCACAAACGTAGCAGAAAAAGGGTGGACTGCTACACAAAAAACTGCTTCGATAAATTTTCATGACAGTCTTGAATTCCGATTCTGAATGTAATAAAGCACCTTTTGATTTGCTGCTAAAGTACTGCCCACAAAAATAGCAACTGCTAGAAAATAGCAGCCTGCCCCAAAAATTTCATTGATGCGAGGCTTAAATATTTTTAAATTTTAGATGCAATTCACATTGTGAATAATGATGAATCTCGGTCCCGAAGATGTGCAAAAGGCAGAATAAAAAGCATATGCAAAAAAAGGTTGCACTTTCAGAACTTTATTCATCTAAATCCAGAACCAGAGGTATTCATACGGGTCTTGACTGATGCCCTGGGGGTTGGCGTCCGGAAGCAATGCAGTATTAGCAAATCGAATAGCCCATTAGGCTGCAACATAGTATAGAGATCTGGGAGTGAAGCTTTTATAGCTTGGCTTTTTTCCAACCATGAAATTTTTGGCATTTATTATGTGTAGTGTGCACTGTTGCCGTCGTTGTGTTAAGGTAATGATCACGGTTTTTTTCATCCAGCGTTAGCTGATGGAAACAATGTTTTAGGTTTAGATTCCTTAAATCTCTTAAACGCTGGTACGAAGGTACAGGAGAAATCTGGTGGAAATTTGTAGAATTTTTTTAGGTGGTCATGGTCGGTGATAAAGGTGCATTAGCGAGGTGGTTCTTTTACCACAACTTATTACAACTGCCCAATCAATATTGGGTGAAAAGTCATAATTCTGTGTTTTCTGAGTTTGCCCTCGATTAGGAATTGTTTTTTTTTTTGTTTTAACAAAGGTTTGTGCTTTTTGTTAACTGACATACTTGGTTCTTCGCGTAACTGAGTTTTCGCCGCAGTATTCTTTGTAGTACTTTTATGTTTTAAACAGATTTTCATATTTTACTGACTTATATGGTCCTTTCAAACTTTGAAAGATTTGTTCAGATTATAAATGTGAAATATGCATAGAATCACAACTAATGCATCAGGGTTATGTAATTTACAAGAAAATAAGTTTTGCTTCAAAAAGTAAGCCATGCAAAAACATTGTGACTAAAGTTTTTTCTTCTGTTAACAACGATGAGGTTTTCATTTGTTGGTTTCATGCTTGAAACATTCAATGCGCGACTGGTAGCGGACATTTCGACTCAGAGGATCTGACATTGAAATGGTCCATTATTTTTGAAGTATCAAACACCTGAAACAGGATGTACAAGTGTTTGCTGTGAAATTTACCTTATTCTTTTATGCTTTGCGGTCATTTAAAGAAGAAAAAAGCAGAAGCTTAGGGCATTGTCACTTTTACTTCTATTATACTATATTTATTTCCTTTTTCTGTCGTTTTTAACGTGGCAGTGTTGGTGGTCTTTTCCACATCGCTCTGACCCTTTAATATTTTTCTTCCCGAAGGGAAGGAGAATGTACAGCAACCTTTTGTTAAAAGCAAGAGAACTAGCGGTATTGATTTAGGTTACTAATTATTTAATAGTTACATGAATTTATTACATAGAACATTGATCAGCTCTGTTATTTCGTCCGACCAGTAATTTTTCATCGTTTTTTTGATGTTTTTACAAGTTGTATCATTTTATTTGTATTTTAGTCGGTGTGGGCTTTGTTGATGGGATTTTTTAGAAGTTATAATTGGTATATTCTGGCGATTTTGGCAAAAGCTTTTTTCCTTTCAGCGAAATGAACCTTAATTTTACGGGTCGAAAGAAAAAAATGAGTGAGAAGAAATACAGTATCATAGAGATTAGTTTATTTCGGCCAACCAGAAAGTCTTACCCCGAGTTTGATTACGAAAAGATCTGCAAAGACTATTTGGTAAGTGTCAGTTCTATCTCGTACTGGCTTATTTAGTTTTGCTTCCTTTTTTCGCGTAATGTTTGCTCTTCCTTTCTGATTACTTTTTTGTGTTAAAAAAGGCTCCTAATTGAAGTTGTGTGTATTGTCTATGTTTGCTTAGTTCTGTTATTTTTGTGCAGTTGCCTTATTTTTTTTTTTTTAAGAGGGGTAACGTAGGTTAGCACCTAGTTATTGGTGAAGAAAATAGAATGGTTGTAACTTCGAAAAGTATCAAAGCTACATTTTTTAAAATGATTTCGTTGTGATATTTCCCTTTTATCTTTTGGAACTGCACATAAAGTTAACCATTTTCTTCATTCACATTTTAGGAAGAAGATGATTCAAGTGGCGAGGATGAACGCTTTCATGATCGGGCAGCAGAGGAATTAGTAAAACGACTAAATGAAAAATATGTTTGTATTAACATTCGTTTCATCTTGTAATTTTACGGTGTAAATCGATTTTTTTTTTTTAATGGAGAAAGTCTTTTACAATGAAATAAACCAGCTTCGTACCCCAATGAAGGATTTTATAGTCAAATCTCTCCATTTTATTGATTATATTCGACTGAAATTTTTGTTGATATAGGGAACTAAACGAGATAAGAAAGGACGCAGGTTGAGGTTTGGTGACGCAGACGATTTTATGGATAAGACTGTTGGCTACGATTTGTCTGACCCATTTATTGACGATACAGAAGCGGTATAAATTTTTTATTTAGGTTTTTGTATCGTAAACCAATATTCTTATTGAACTTTTGTGTAATGGCTTTCTTTAAATACATTAGGTATGCATGGTTTTATTAAAGTTGTAAAATAGACCTTTTATTACAAATAACTTTAAATGATTTGAAGTATGACGAACAAGTGCCGTCTACGATGGATACAGCAAAAGGAGGTTTTTATGTCAACAGGGGAAAGTTAGATTTTCGTTTAAAATATGTTGATGATTCATACAGTGAGGATGACGAACCAGAAAGGAAAAAAGCTTCTGAGAAGGTAATAATCAGCATAGTTTGTTTTTAATTTGGCACATCATTAAATGGCCACGAACATCTGTTTTAAGAAACGGGCTGCTAGTGGTGGTGAACCAGAAGATGATGACAGTTCCGCCAGAAATACAACTTCGAAGGTTGTCGATGGGGCAGAGAAGGCCTTGGTCTCTGAAGAGCAAAAGAAGCAGGATTCTACAAAAGCTGTTGATCGTCTTTCCTCAAGTGGGGCACCACCAATGAACAGGCGGGTTGTTAAACAAAATTTAATAAAAAGGCGTCGTTTGATTGGTCAGCCTCCCTCTATGAAGTTGTCGCCATCGCCAACAGTAAAAGCAGCCTTGGGCGTTAAAAGGAAGTTAGTTTTGTGGCGTTTCTATTTACTGTTTTTTCATCATATAAGACAGGTGAATCTTTTGTTTTATTTTCTTTTTTTTATTACATCTTTTGGAATGGTTTTTGTGGAAGCGATTTATGATACAGAACTACAGCCAAATTACTCTATGTAGAAGGATAAGAAAATTTTATCTAGATTTGTATTGTAGATTGAAAAATCCAATGAAGAAAGTTGCTGGAAACATGAACGAGGATGAACTTGATAGTTTTCTGAAGGATATGGTTGGAGGACATGAAATTCCTTTCGATGAAACGATGAGGCAAGCTATAAAAGACTTGAAAAACGACGCGCCAGTGGTAAACTTTCACTTTTGCTTTTTTATACGTATCACCTTTTTGAATACTTTTTATGACTATGCATTTAGGTTTCAAAACCATCTGTAACTGCCTCGCCAACTGCTCTAAGTGTTGATGATCATGAAGTTACCGCCACCACATCTAATGTGATAAGCGGTGAAGATGCAGCAAACGGTTCAAATAAGAGGGGACGACCTCTTGGTTCTGCTGCTGATTTTACTGTTAGCTTAATTGTTTATTTTTTTCTAAAAATTTTTGTTTGTCTTAGATTATCATTCAAGCAATTAGCTTTGTTCATTTAGACCGATAGTATTGTTAGGCATATTTAGGGATGGAATTGTAGTAAATAGTAAAATAGGCGCAAAATATCAAAGTTGCTTCAAAATCGAAGATACTTTTTTGAGAATTTATTCACCACGCAAGTTTTTTAGAGAGCTCTGGTTCTTTCAAAAAAACTGACTGATATGATCGAAACTTACAAGAAGCAAACATCGGAGTTCGGTGCCCCTAATAAGAAAATTCGGCTCCCTCCAAGCCTTGTCGACCTATGCATTAAGTTGTTAATTAGAAGTTTTTTTAGTTTAAGTTTTTATTTAGCTGCTAAATATTTGTTATCAGTCTCACATCACTTTTCCAGAATTGAAGGGCAGTGCAATTCAGACGGGTTGAGTCATGCACAGAAGACGCGTATTTTTGATTCTTTGGCTAACTGGGTTTTAGTGCAGCGTAATTCTTTGTATATTCGAATGAAAATGCAAAGGGAGAAGCGTGAAGTAAGTTTAGTTTTTGTTCGCTTGTCTTAAATAATGGATTTTACTGTCTTGATCAGCGAAGCGGTAAAGGTCTAGGTCTTTTAAAATGGTTGGTTTTGGTTTTTGTGCCACTTGAAAACAGTATGAAGTCTAAATCATTTTATTGTGCCTTTTTGATCTGACAATTTTTTGCTTAATTTTCTCTGTTGGTTTGGTTAGTTTTTATAGAAAAAATTTTTGTCTATTTGAGAATTATTCGTTCTTTGTTTTTGTGCCTCGTAACAGAAACTTTGATATTAGCAGTAAACTAAAAGTGATAAATATCTTTTGATGTAAATAAATGAGATCTAGTTTGTTGTAGTCGTTCGAAGTTTTGGCAGTAGTATTAGATACTTAAAAATTTTTGTGAACATGCCTCTGTAATTTGTTTTGCTGAAATTTCTAGGCTGGTACTACAGGGTCAAGCAGCTCAGGTTTGACTCTGTCTTCTGATTACTCTCCTCCAGCTTGCAACGCGCTCTCTTCTGGTTTATCGGAATCTAAAAAAGCAGCAGAAAGTAATTTGGTATCTTCTGCCAATTCTTCATCCTCTTCTCCTCAGAAACCTTCTGGGAGTTCGCTGGACACAGTGCCGTCGGCTTCGGTATCAAAACCCAGTACCCAAAATAATCCACCAGTTAAGACTTTGGCTCATTCTGGATCTTCTACTAAGTCTGAAGAAGCACATTTGCCAAGGCTAGGGCTAAAAGAAAGTGATCCTGATAAACTAGCTGATGCATCACCTTCAAAGTCTGGACTTCTTAATGGACTGCAGAAAAGTGGAAGTACGGCTGTACATCAACCATCAACAGTCTCTCCAGCAAAAAAAGTGTGCTTTTATTTCATGAATTTTTTAGATTACCTCTGCAAATTGTTTTTTCTTTTGTCACATCTTTTCTACACAGTTTGCTTGGTTCAGTCAGTAATTTTTATAGTGCTTTTTTAGGACTCTTTTGCAACCAGTTCTCAATTGCCGATTCCGCAAGCGCAGTTGCTAAATGCTTTGACGGCAACAAGTAACTCACAAATGCTTGCATTGTTGTCAGCCGTATTACAACAGCAGAGCGCTTCGAGTACTGACTGTCAACAACAGAGGCAGTTAGCAGCTACGTTGGCGACTTTAAAAATGCAATCTGTTCTAGCCGCAAATGTGTGTCAGTCACCTGAGCTTCTTCGTCAGTATCAGATATTGATGAACTCACTTGCGAAGTATGTATATTTGTTGTGAATGCTCTAATAATGTGTAGAAGAAATTTACTGGATTGCTTTTACAGTCTTAACCACTTTTATATTTCTTTAGGTCTTCTGTTCCCACGTCCTCGTTCCAACATTTGAAAAGTCAAACAAACACTTCGTCTTCTCATTCAACTTCTCAGGGAAAGGAAACTTCTGGAGTTCCTCAGGGGTCGTATTCGAAACAAGGAAGCGCTGTTGCCCATTCTTCGAAATTCACTCCTACTAGCACTGTACAGTTACTGCGTGCAAAGCAGGCATGTGTTAATGTGCAAAATAACGCACAGGTTAAGGAATCGGGTACGAATGCTGCCAAAAATTTGCAGAAAATGAAAATTGACAGTATGTTCAAAACCAATAAGGTTAGCAGTTTCTGAAAAATTAGAAGAAAGTAAAGTTTTATTAAAATTTTGTTATGTAAGAAACTAATAAATTATTTTAATGATGCATTATTTTTTAATTTTTATTGGTTTATAGTATGCCTCTGACCGTGTAAATTCATTTTATTTCCAGAACAATGCGACGGGAAAATATGTGAGCAGTGGTTCAAAGAATGTCACTCCTAAATCGTCTTTAGCTGACAACAAGGCGATCTCTTCACCTTCTGCTGTATCTGTTGGTTCTTCGACTCTCATTAATTCAACTGCATCTAAACATTCGAAAGTGCACAGTAGCTCAACTAATAGTTCAGCATCTAAACTCTCTGCAATTGGGGCCTTATCAAATAAACTTCTTAAACAAAGCTCTGATTCAAACCTTATGGGACAAGGAAAAGTTGTTTCTTCTCCTGGTACTAATATGCGTCAAAATAAGGAGGGAAATCAAAGAAGTGTAACTCAGCCAGTAAGGCCAGCGTCCAAGCAAAGTGCTGATTCTTCTGCTTCGAGTCACGTGCGATTTTCTCTCTTTAATCATTGTTATCAAATACCTACTTTTTGTTTCCTCCATGATTTTAATTCATTTTATATTCATTTTTTTAGGGTTCTCAAATAGATAAAACTAAGGCGCTCGAATTAATTAACGTCGCGGCAGACAACTTAAGAATAGGTAATGTTTTTTGAGTTATCAAGCCATCTATTCTTGTTTTGTCTTCTTTTGATTCTTGTTCTCACCTTTCAAGTGTTTCCTTTCCTGTTTCTGGAATTTTTTTGGAAATGTAACAGTATACTTTATAAATCTTTGTACTTTTGAAAATTGGCATGTTTCAGCTATTGAGGAAGCAGTTTTTTCAGCAGATGAAGAGTCGGAGCCACTTAGGAAAAGGTTCTACTTTTATAATGACAATTATTAGTCAACTTTATACTTCAAATTCGCGTTATTTTTTACTCATGGGATGAGATGTTCTTCATACAAACGTCCCCATCTTTTTTCTATTTAGGCCGGCACTTGAAGGCGGGATTCCGGATGAAAAATCATTTCGGTGGACGGACAAATTAAGGTAATGGTTTTTTTTGTCTGATCTCTTCCATGCTTTTGTGGTATGCCTGTTTGTAAACATTTTACGATAATGGTCTGATTTTAGGGCATCTTTAATCGCATTGGTAAACACTTTCTTTGAAAGTTTAAATGGGCATCTTACTCAAGCTGATTTGACGTCCAAATTGGCACAGTACCTGAGTGGGTGCATTTATCCGTTGTTTAAGGGATGCGTTTCTTTTAAGTAAGTGAAAATAAATTTTTCAAAATTTCTTTTCTGTTATTCACATGAATTGCTTTGCTATATGAGAGTTTAATTACTCTTCTAGCAGTTTCGTTATTCTTTGTGAATTCTGGCATCAGTTCCGGTTGTTCCTTTTTTGTTGGTTTGTAAAGTTGATTGAATGCTTTCGGACTCATGTTTTTTTTTTGTGAGTCATTTATAAGTGGAAAAACTAAAGTGTGGGGTTTTGGTTACATTTCTACAGTGTAACATTTCAAGGGATTTTTGCGCTGAACTGGCGAAATTGTTTCCCGATAGTTATTGTTTGTTCGCTTTGCCGGAATTGAAAGAGTGCTCTAAAAAAAGCAAACGTGTTGGGTTAGTTTTTTTTTGAAAATTTCTTGAAGGAAGGTTTATGAACAAACCAATACGCTTTATTTTTTAAAATTTCTGCAATGCTTTTATGTTGTTTATTGGGCCTAATTCTAATTTTCATTTTGTTTTAATTATGTACCCAACGTGTAACATGAAGTGATCAGAGGTTTTAAAAAATTATTGGAATTTTAGCGGATATGATTTCTATCCATATACAAATTGTGGTCGAAGATTACTTACGGTTTATAAGGATTTCGTACATACTCTTAAGAATCACAGAGATTAAGATATTTTTCTCAAATAATAATTTTTTAAACTGTATCAGTTTTTAGTGAATGTGTACCATCCAGTACTCTCCACACTTCACATTCTAAAGGTGTTTCAAAAGCACGTGTTTCAACTAAAGATTCTGCTGGAAAAAGTAGTCGCGCTGCAACTTCTGGAACTCAGAGTAGCTTAATAACAAGCAAACCAAAGCAATCTGTAGCTGCATTAGCCAGTCAGGTTGGTGAGTTGTTATCTTGCGCAGATGGAACGTATTAATTGTAGAAGCAGAACTTTTCTTATTAAAAAGATCTGATTTGTCTTACTGATCTAACAGTCAGTAATGGAAAAAATAACCTGTCTAAGAGTCATTTCTTCCAGTTTGTCAGATTCATTTGAAGAATGTTTAGAAGTTTTCCTATTTTTAGGATGGTCTAAAATTTAAATATCTTAGCAGAGGGCTGCAAACAAGATTTCTATGAGGTTTTTTCTTTAAGGCTTTTATACTGAATAAAAATTTTAAAAAAATTAAAATGCTGTTTACTGATTGTTCCAAACTTTGATGAGGCTAAATTTCCATAGTCTCATAAGGAGCCTGTGTTTGAAGAGGAATTATTATTCATAGAATGAAACTTAAAAATAGTGTTTAGATAAGTAACGTTGAGGCCGTAAAGCATCCTGAAACTCGGGAGAAAGACGACGTTGCCGTTGCATCATATACAGTGGAAAATAAGGCATAGAAATTTAGATTTTTGCCTGTCTAATAAATCTTTTACTTGGTCGGTAATTTGAACAAAAAAAAATTTACAGATTTAAATTTCATCAAATTTAAGTGAGCATCAATAAAACTCGACTTCATGTTGCCGTTTGCTTCCTTTAAAATCTGCGATGTCTAACAAACGTCTATGGATTAACCACTCCTTCGTAATTTTCCGCTATATTATCTTTAGTCGATCTCGTCATACTACTCCTCTGAAAATTTCTGTGTTATCTTCCCAACTTATGGTTTTGTCGGGTGACATTCGTTTTAATGTTATATTTTACGTTCCGAGTGGGTGATGTAGCGGGTTCTATGCTAAGCTGTTGGAGCACTAAATAATGGTGTTCTATACTTTCTTCTTTTACTGCTTTCGTTTCTCGAATTATTTATTATTGTTTGCTTTTTGCTTCTTGCAGGTTTTAATTTATCTTCAAGAAGAAAATTCCGTGTCTCACTTTCCGAAATGACCATATACCTTTTCCTCGTTGATGACCTCATTGTTCTTGCCCCTACTTAATGATTTTCCTGTCAGAGCGGTTGCAAAGTTTACAGTCAATCCCGTTTTATCTATAATATTCAAGTTCAACACACTAGAGCTCTTTTTATATGTTGTAATCTTATTGTGTTGAAATAAAATTTGTTTTTTTGTCTTGCAATTTCTTCATACCGTTATGAAGTAAATATTGCCTCTTTTCGACCACCTTTCTTTTGTTTTTCTTCGTTTCGTCTTTGGTGAAATATTGAGCGAACACGTTATTCTAGGTTTGATTTCACTGACTCAGTTTTCAGTTTGGAGATATAGAGGTCCCTGGTTACCGCAACCCGTCACAGCGTGCGTTAATAGAATAATTCTTTTTAGGCAGAAGATGGTACGCTCTCGGTAAAGCCTGAAGGAGCTTCCACACATCCAAGTGTAGCTTCATCAGCAAACGTTCAAGAGCATGATATTGTATCAAACGCCTCAAAATCTGCTGGTGCAGCTCGGAACCCACAGATCATTGGGAAGCAGGTTTGGGATATTTTGGATGTCTATTTTTTAGGAACGGGTAGCTTCTCTTGGTTTTGTGCTTTAGTTTTTGCACTGGAACTGAGATTATTTATCAAGAGTTCCCAAGTTTTTTTTGGCTCAGTTTTCTAATTATCAGTTCTAGAGGTGGTAATTTAGCGCTTCTCATTACAGCGTTCATTCGTGTATTAATTCCTTTAGGGAGTAAATGACACGCCATTGGCAAAGCCTGAAGAAGCTATCGTAGTTACAAATGTAGCATCATCGACAAACGTTGAGGAGCATAATATTGTATCAAATGTCTCAAAATCTCTTGTTGCAGCTCGGAAACCGCAGAGCGCCAGCAAGCAGGTTTGGAGTACTTTTGACGTCTAAATTGTCCAAAGTTTGAGTTTTGATGCTGCACTCCAGTTATGCACTGAAACTGCAACTGTTTGAGAAAAATTTTGAAGTTAGCGACTCAGTCTTTTAATCTGGCGATGTAAAACTTTCAAATTGGCGTGGCTTACTTTGCTACAAGGTTTACCAATAGACTGAAATTTTAGGCAGCAAATGGCACGCTGTCGGTAAAGCCTGAGGAAGTTCCATGTGTATCTTCTTCGGCAAATGTTCAGGAGCATAATGCTGTATTAAATGTCTCAAAATCTGTTGGCTCGGTCCGGAAACCACAGAGCACTGGCAAGCAGGTTGAAGATATTTTGGATGTCTGGTTTTCAAGAAAAAAAAAGTAGTTTCTTTTGATGGTGCGGTTTGCTTACTGCACTGAAACTGAAAATTTAGAACTTTTTAGCAATCTTATGTATTCATTGTTTTCTATTTAGAGCACTTCGGAAAAGGAAAAGGAAACATGTGCCTTTAACCCAAGGTTGACTCCTGGCCAAAAAATAATTCTTGCTCGTGAGGCTGAGGAAAGAGCACGTTTAGCTGCAAAGGAGGTACAAGATTTTAGTTCTCTATCTGCTTCTCACTCTCTTCTCACATATTTTTTTTATTGGGTATCTAATGACGTTTTTCTGCCTTTTTTTGAGTTTTTATTACGCTTTTTCGTTTTAGAATCGTGGCGGGAATAATCTATTTTTGAAGTTTTTTGGTTTATATACTTTTTTAGAAAGCTGAATTTGAACGCCGAGAACAAGAGAAGGAAATGGAACGTAAGCAACAGGTTCTTATTTTTTTGCTTCTTTTTTATTCTTTTGTGTCTAAGCGCTTCAGTGTTCTGCTATCTTATTAAGCCTCTTACTAGGTGAAGGTGAATTAGTTGGTGTGATTTTATTAGTGTGAGATCATAAACTGTCTCATTCATCCTTATTCTAGACACAAACAACGAATTTACATTATTATGGTACAGACAAAATTTTTTAGTTTATTTTTTTTTTCTCAGTGTAGTATTTAATAGGGGTATCTTATATAACATAGTTTTCTCACATTCTTTCAGGAGGCCAGAGAGAGGGAGGAAGCAGAAAACAGGAAAAGAGACGAAGAAGCTATTATGAAGTGGGAGCTGGAGGCAAGCTTGCTGCATATTTATTTCATTTTCTTACTTTTTTCTCTGCTGTCATGAACGATTTTTCAAGTTTAGGAAGCTGAGCGACTAGAAGAAGCAGCAAAGGAAGAAGAAGCGGAACGTGAAGCAGCTGCTGAGGCTGAAAAAGAAAAATTAGAACGCGAAGTTGTTTTTACTTCAATAATTCTACCTTATTTATTGCTTTTCTTTTAAACGTAGGGTTTTTAAGCCTCTCCGTTTCTCTCTTAAGGGGTGTTTTACGATGCTGTTTTGTGTAAGAGCCTGTAGATCAGTCATTATAAATTGATTTAATTTCTCCGTATTTGAGCTAGTAATTTTGAAGCACAGATTGTCCTTATACTGCTGCAGTTACCAACTCTTATTCTTTTTCTTGCTAAAATTTTTTACCGGCTGTTGATGTGACATTTTTGAAAAGCGTCTAGCAGTTTCATTATGAAATAAACTTTTCTTTTTTTTTTTTTTTTTTTTTTTTTTTTTT
>UXUI01007804.1:0-12487 GCA_900576705.1 Enterobius vermicularis
TATATATATATATATATATATATATATATATACAATATATGTATGTATATATAAAATTCTGTCACAATTTATAAATATAAATTTCCAAGAGTTACTTTGCAGACAGTAAATAAAATGCTTTTAAAGCTATTCAAAAAGTCAAGAAATTGAATTATGCTGATTTTAGGCTCAAAATATACTGTGAACATACCATCGCCTTCAAATGGTTGCTTCAATGCGAGCAGGTACTTAACGGTTAGATAAGTAGAATAAATAAAAGGTTTTATGAAATTAGCAAAAAACTGTAAGACGCCTTCCGCTTCATCATTAACAATCTGAAATACGCACTAATATTGTGCAAGTAAGAGAAGCAAACTCAAAAGGATCCTATTAGACCCCAAAAGGATGACATTTATATTACAACTAACTTAACAAAAAAATTAAAAATCAAAAAACAATCCCTGTCATCTTTCAAATGACCATAATTCGGTTCGTAACCAGCGGCTTTAAATTTATGGAAAGCAATCCCATTTTTAGCATTTTCTCATTTACAATTTTTCTTCATAAATGTAGTCGTTGCTTACTAAATTAAATAATGCCTTGTTTAGAGAAGAAATAGAAAAATCAGAAGCCAAATGACCGTAGGCAGCTGGCTTCTAACTCATTTAAGCCTGCCTCACTCATCACATAGTCTCTCACCTAATAATTCCCCCAATATATCGTAAAACTGAAACAGGGTTTATTCCAAAGCGATTCCGAATCCTCATTGAAATAGCACAGTGACAATACTGTTGCATAATTCGAACAATATTGGTCAGAAGTAACACTTACTATAAACGGCTTCTGTCGATGAGAGAAACTTTTAAAATTACTAGGTAAATTACGGCTCTAATTCCTCTAAACTACAAGTAGGTTTTCAAGCTGTCCTAGCTTACTGTTTTTTAGACCAGCGATTCTTCAAACAGAAAAGGCTTGAAAAAATAGAATAATTTGGGACAGTCTAAAACCACACCAAAAATGCTTCAGAATGAATAATAAGCTACACAGTTTTTTAGTAAAACAATTCATGTAAATGGTTCAGAACTTTTTTGTACACTTATATAACTAGCCAGAAACGAAACACCAGTGGAACTTACTTTAACATTGTTGTTCTCGTAATCAACTTCATTACGGAAAGGTGTCAAGCAATCTTCACTGAGGACAGTTATTTCTTTGGCAATCTTCGCTTTCAGATTTTCGCAAGGCTACAAAGAGAGAATAAGCTTTTTGACTTCCATTCAATTTAGATGTTTCTCGAATAAACTATTTATTTTTAAAAATAACGCAGACAAGAACCTTGCAAAAAATGATCTCAAATTGCAGCAAATCACAAATAATTAGTGTCGTTTCAATCAGTGACGAATAAGACGCCCATTCTGAGCCACGATGAGATAAAACCGCTAGAGCTAAAGCATCCCAACGTAAGTAAAATAGTAAAAAACATAAAATGCTAACTACAAAGTAAGATCTAAACCAACCACACTTCCAGCCGTCATTTCTTTGACAAAAGCTGCATAAAAACCTAGCAGTTAATATTTCGAGAGCAAGCTATTCTCTTGCCCAAAAAAACTCAAATCTTCATCGTCTTGATCATTTAAAATTATTGAAAATAAATGACTAATGCACTGAAAAAAAGCAACACTGCCATCTTGCTTCTCCTCTAACAACACTGATGTGCAGTAAGAAATAAAAATAAAATTGAGACTTTTCTATGGCTTCAGAAGTAAAATGGCAGCTGTAGATGAAGAAGAAAAGTTAACACGATTTAAATAAAAACAAGAAGAACTTGTAAATTAGCAGTTTCTGACTGTTTCGAGTGTTTTGGTTCTTGAAAAATGAAAGGAAGATTCAACGATTGCTGGAACAAATTAGCTGTATTGAACATTATAATCAACACCTATAAGAATGAAAAACTTACCGACTGCAGAAGCAATAGATACCGCAGGAAGAACAGCATTTTTATAGTAAGTGAGCCGTAAAATTTCCAAATGTGACAGTTCAAAAGACAAAAAATTTCCATCAATACGTACTGCACTCTGAATAACAGGTAGCGCTCGCTGTAATTAAATTCACAATTATAATAGAACGAAAAGCTTACAAATAAACGGTAACGAAAGTAGGATAAGAGTAGAAGATAAAGAAAAAATGGTTACTTTTAAGTCACAGAGAAACGACGTAAAGCTATAAAACTACAAGGGGTAAACCCAGTATAAGATAACTACCACTGCAATTAGAAATTAACAAGGATTACTTGTAATGCAGCGTTTCCATCGGTTTTCCCTTTAACCCAGCCGAGCACATCAAACTGTTTGGTCACTAATGTATCACAAAACCAAACAAGATCTTTAGTTAAAGACTCCAAACAACAACCGTCGCTATACTTACAGAGTAACAGTGCGCTAACCACAGAGCAAATGCTTATAGAAGCCTGGCGTTGTGCATCTGCAAAAATAAACTAATTACAGAAACATCAAAACGAAATATAAACAACACGAAGATTAAACTGTATACTAATAAACCACCATATACAACGTGTGTGCCAATAGCACGAATAAGTGCACTATCAGGATTCCCACGTTTCCATGGTAACAATTCACGATAAGGATCCACAGCACCTTTAGAATGTACGAGAAATTGATCATGACCATTATCATATACAGCTTTAACATAACGAAAATAATCCTTAAAAAAAGCGTCCTTTAAAAAATGCCAAGTAAATATACTTTTGTCTTTTACTTGTTCATTCATTTCAAAGAGATGAAAAAACTTGCAGAGAGGAGCACTGGAACACCGAAATGTAGCCTAACAGAGCCGCAACGACCACGGCCTATGCTATTCCACATGCCCTTTATTGAACCCCAAACACTTTCCCTAGTTTTCTGCTTACCCAGTAGCTCTTCAAAAAACATATCTTCGGCAAGATGTTCATAAGTAAAAGACACAGGAACAAGATAAACATCCGAAATCACACCTGAAATTCTTTATAGCACACAGAATAAGTCAACGTCACCTTAAAAACTAACTGTAAGATACTCCAAAATAAAAGTGAAGCAGTAAAAACAAGAAAAAAAAAGCTGAATCCTTACTCCGCTTAACTGCTTCTACTACACTCGAAATAAGCCCATTTTTTGGTAACAAAGCTTTGCCAGACCGAGTTCTGAAAAAAAATAACAGATACACCACATTTTTAAAACCTCTACGTTGCTAACTTAACTGACAAAACTGAAAAAGAGTCATCTAATGTAAGATTAATCATTTTTTCAGTCGATATTTCGGATTTCTTGTCGAACTTTGCTTGATGGTAGTATTAATCTCGATATGCAGAAATAAAGCAGTTGTTTCTCTAACTCCTTTTAAAGAAAACTGGTAATTTCACAAAGTTACGATAAATCTCGCCTCTATGTAGAACACAGTAAATTTTGAAAGACTATAGCTTATCAAGAACCCCACAAAGTCAAAAAAGTTTAGAGCTTTTTAAACAGCATCTCTTCTACATCTTGAACATTTATAAAAATTAATTTTCCTTCATAAATTGCAGAAAACAATCTTCTCAAAACGGACTGGGACAAATGCTGGAACCTCAATTTCTTTCTGGAAATCATATGAAGTGTGGAGATTTCTTCTTTGAAAATGACGGTAAATTTGAAAACAGAGCAACAGTAGTCAGAAGAGTTACGAAAAGAGCAGTGAGACGAAATCGTGAAAAATGTGTTAAAATTTTCTGCTTCAAAGACGCACCCAAGTTAGCAACTATTGTAGTCAGTAGCTACAGCTCTAGAACCAACTGCTTACAGCGACAATACCTCAATTTGTGTTCTTGACCACTTAAGGCGAAGGAAATTTCAGTAGACTGCTCCACCTTGAGACTTATTGCATCCAATAAAGAAAAAAGCCCAAAAATAATTACTTTTTAAGGGGAACGAATTATTCTTAATTTTTTCTCGAATTACCTTAGAATGAAGCAGAAGATACTTTTAAGAAATGATCTCAAAAAATGCAAATGAAGAAACGAATTACAATCTTTCAACGTTAGCCAAATTAGGCACAAAAGGGAGATTCCTCTCCTTTTGTATATAAGGACACGAGCGTTAGCATTATATGTAACTTCAAAGATTCAAAAAATCAACTAAAAAAGTGATCGATTTGACTTCGGATGGTTTAAGCGAATTTCTAATGCTCCTAACTCAAGCAAACAAACTGAAGTTTTCCTAACCTGGTGCCTTCCAAGAAGAATTCCAGTGGCATTCCACGGCGTAATATTTCTGTTATGTAGGAATTCAATACAGCACGATATAGCTTGTCACTGCCACTGCTAAGTTCACCTCCAATGCGACGTCGGATGAAAAAAGCTCCAGCTCCACGTAAAACCCACCTAAAAACGCAGTAAAAAAAAAAAAAAAGAAATAACGGAAAATTCGGAATGAATATTTTTAACCGCAATTCGAACAGTTCATCAAAGAAAATCAAAACAGGATAAAAACGACCACAAAATACAAGCTTAAAGAAAAAAATAGGATGCGCCTAATAAGTATCGAACCCAAGCCCCGACAAATTTAAATTGTCTCCAGAAGCGATGTGAGGTAGTTGAAGTCCCCAGTGCCAAACAGTCCATGTAATCAAGAGATAGTCTAAATGACTTCTGTGAAGAGGCAGATAAACTAGCGGAACACCAGTCTGAAAAAAAATTCTTTTTCATGCAACATAAATACTATCAGTTATCCAAAAAATATGTAAGAAAATACTTTATAACAGCTCATAAATGAGCGGCAAAATAGAACGTTCATTCCCAGTAATAAAACAACTTTTCTCCAAGCTTTCTGGTGAGTTAAAGCCCTCTGTTACTTCTTAAACGTACTTTTTGAGCTTTCTGCAACTGTTCCATCTGTGCAGGGCAAACAAGCAACTGAGTCATCATTCTGCGGAACACTTTGAAAAGTATATAGGCCACTGTTTTACATATGGCCTTCGAAATACTTGCTTTCATCTTCTTGATAATTCCAAGCGCTCGTCTGCATATCATGTCAACAGTGGCATTCTCGGCTGCTGCAACTTCCTTAACGGTACTACGCACCCTAAATAATCAGGGACTTGACTTAAATGAGAGAAAGAATGCACAAAATAATAAGTACCTTTTTGCTTTACTTAACCACGTCATTACTTCGCTTTAATTTCCACAATTATTTGAATAGAATACGAAAAGAATTATAAAAGCCATTGATACCATTCACCTACGGTTAAACCTTCAATGAGAAACATATAATGTCCCATTAAAAATTTACTGCTTAGAAGACAAAACGGTGTCTGCAATGGATGGATAATGATGAGACAAGGGTGTCGTAAAAGTATATCGAATATCTGCAAACCAACGAAATGGTGGGGATTCCCCATCAGCAGACGGCCACGGAACACACCCATAATAGGCAAAATCAAGAACATTTACATATCTTGATGGTTTAAGAGTTGTTTTAGAAGGGTAACAGTTTAGGCACGAGTTCAGCGGTTGCCCAACATTTGAATGATAAACATCGGGTTCCGATGACACTTTAAACATGATCCTTCCTGAAAAATCTTAGAAATAAGCTTTAATTGTGCAGCACCATAAGAATTTGAAGTGCCTTTACACAATCACTAAAAGCCTCAGATTAAAGTGAAAAAAATGTGGATACGTAAAACCTTAGAAGTGAACTTAAGTCCTCTTACACTAATGAGTTCTAAAGCAGTTCCTACTGAAGAGATAACTCAATCCAAGTATCACTCGCATCCATAGCGTTACTGTTCATTAGAAGCCGATCTGCAAAACCGGATTGTCGTTTCAAAAAATAAAAAGATTTCCGCCACAAAACAATAATACTGCACTAGAAACACACCAGTGAAAATAGGTAAAAGCGATAAAAGTCCTGCTAGTGATACCGTAACATATCGTTAATGCTACAGTGGTGCCTCCCGCTTAAGTCACAGAGAGGAATGACGGTTATTTGAACTTGAAAGGGAATTGTGTAATACGCCTAAAAACTGCTAAGGATTGCCAACGTTACAAATGCAAAGAAGAGAGGAAAAAACTGAAATATTAATTACGCATCAATAAAAAAGGACAGATTGATTCAAAAATTTGGTGCAATACTTTCTCTTTGACAACTTAAAAACATTGAAAATGTGTCTCATTATTATCGTTCAGTAAAAATAACTTCAAAGTTAACTTACAGTTATTTTAAACGACCAGTGAAACGATGCAGAGACAGAGAGCTTAAAACAATAAAAACTTTTCTTGTTTTTAGGTTTTCCTTAAGAACAATGCACACAACATCTGAAACCTGACATTACTAATCATAATGCTTAACCATAATGGTTGAGATAAACTCAACACCACGACTGCCGCTGAGACAAAATTCCAGGCATCAAACACAAAGTTGTATGCTACTCAATAAGTGTCGTACTTGCCAAAAATAGTATCATAAAAGTTTTAGTCGATACATGGCGTTCCTAAAAACTCTAGATCTTGATTCACAAGCCTTAGAGGTATCGGCGACACCGACGCGTTCACACAGCAATTACTCGAGCAGGATAGTTTTTTTATGCAACCCCCAGAGTTCTTCCAGTGGGGGTATAGGAAAGTTGGGCACGACTTTTCTAGCCTAGTGACGCTACATTTAATCAGTAACTGAAAATGTCCGTAAACTACCAAATTAGCTCACAAAAGTAAATTTTCAGACTTCAGAATATTATAAGAGGAAAGTCACAATAAAGGTTCTGAAACTCTCCCTAACCTGCTGACTGCTTCTTCTAAAATCCGTCTAATATATTCCGTACTGTCCGTCAGAAGCATCCAGTAAAGGCTTGCGTGTGACACCACCAAACTGTCAGGTTGTTCTCAATGATTCGTTCACATTTTATTAATTTCATTATTTTTTTCTAGCAAAACAATTCTAGTCTACTAAATTCACCATCGCCACTCATCGCTCAATACATTATTTCAATAAGCCCTTGAATCCCATTCTTGTAAAATGTCTTCATCCTTGAAACGAAACGATCCCTTAGAAAAAACCGGAAGTATTCTCTTCAACAAAACTTTCTAATGTCAAAGAAATGCCTCAAAATTATGAATAAATATAATCTGTTGTAACAGTGTAAGGAAAGTGATGCAGGCACTAATAAACCCCCTGAATAAGTAATCACAGGGTGATAATATAGTCAACTTTTCACACACATGGCCTGGTTTTGTTAGACTTTAGCAGTATCAAAATGTGGAATATCCAATTTACAGCCGGCATGTCCTCAATCACAGCTAACTGCTTTTATGTGGCTGTTTTGAAAGTAAAAATTCAAGACACATTCGCAGCAATCCTTCTTTTTAAAATTTTTCTCTATTACAGCCTTCAATAATTCCGCACTATCGACCTAACCTAGCAGTTCCTTGAAGAATAAAATCTTTTTTCAGAATCTGCGAGACTACTTACAACACCTCTTCCTGCTCACTATAGCACGACAAACAGCACCAATATTATCGGGTTTTTCTCTGGAGTCTAAACCTCTTCAAAAATTTACACAGTGTGTGGCGTAAAGAGTGTTTCACCTTCACTCAAATGCTAATTTTTTTAGACAATTCAGAGTTAGAAATTTGAACTTTCAAAAATTGACAATTCCCATGCACATTCTCTTTCGTAAGACCTCAGACATTACGCTTCAGAAGAAAACTTCTGTTGTCTTAATCCGTAGTCTGCGGAATCTAGAATTGCCTTTTAAGACGGGCTAAAAAAAGCCTTAGCTTAAGACATGGCAATTCCGACTGAGGGTACTTTAACAGACAAATAGACACATGTATCAAACTCTAAAACTGAATTTTTTCAGTGGTATATTTTAATTTTCAACAGAAAGGCCCCTTCGATTCATATGCCAAAGCTCAGGTTTTCGACCCTAGTTAATTTCTCCTTAAGAATTTAATATTGAACTATGGAGTTAAGTGTTATGCGATTTTACGGAACCACCTTTTTATGACCGTTTAATATGACATGACAGCAACGTAAATAACAGCAGATATAGAGTGCTGGCGGGTTAAAACCCAGGTATACACAACTTTCACACTCAAATTTCGCCGCTTTTAGTTCATTTTTTAAAAAACAGAAATATTAAATTACTAACTGTTTGCCTTGTAAATATGCAGCAAATCAATCCCTTCCTACGAAGGTTGAAAGAATAGAAGTATGGGGCTTCTCTAAAAAAGGGTATCAGATTTAGTAAATACCTGAATTTATCCAGTAAGTTTCGATTTACTTAGTTCAAATATGAAAGTTTCAAATCCTGTGTATCGTAAGAAACCAGCCAGAAGAACGATCGTATAGATTACTCCTCTAGACTAATAAGCTTGAATGTGGTGGAATTATCCCACCAACAAAGTCAGTAGTATTTCTATTCTGTTTGTGAATTTATCTAGCAGTCATGAAACTATTTTGAACACTTATTTTTGGAGATAAAGCGCAGATCCAACAGCTCGCGGTGTACAAGTGAGCAATACTTTAGCATAAACCAGCAGATGACCACAAATAACGTTTTGCAATTGGATCTCATTAACTATATACGTTATGTCATCGCGTTAGTTACTCGAGGTATATTCCACTTCAATCCTAAATCTTCTTTTGATTTGCAACACCGAGAGCTGTATGCAACTTCGTCATGGCAGAGAATCGCTCCACCAGTAGTTTAGATTCTGGAAAGTCAGGTAGTGCGTAGTTCAGAACCGCCTAACACTTTCCAGAATCAAAATAACTTGTTCTGTCCAATTTGAAATTTAAGAAGTAAAGATTTTTATAAGTTTGTAAGAAAATTTGGTCGATTTGTTACTCGTGTAAATCAATCTTTAAGTGCACGTATGGTCAGGTTGTGGACGTGTCGACATCTCAAGTCAAGTTGTTCTACCTTGTTGCTCATACTCCCATGACGCTAATCACCTGATTCATAGATGAAATTTTGGCCGCTTCAAGTAATTATGGTCGAATTGAGAACTGGTGAAACTTCTTTTTTTTTGGCTAAAAAACCAAAAGATTGATGTATGAAGTTCCGAAAAAGTGGTAGTTGATCCTGAACTACACTACCAGTCTGTCCAGAAAACTGGAAGTATGAAATTAAGTGTGAATAGTGCTCTTAAAGAAACCCATATTTGTATTTTGGCAAACAGTGATTGCCGAAGTATATGGAAGTAAGACTGCGCGCGAATATTAGGAACAGGACTAAGTACAGCCTGGCTCAGGATTTCTTAAAGCAAGGGAGTTTGTATAGTCCCATGAGTCTCACTAAATAACAGTGCCAAAGCAGTTACGAAAAAACTCTCCTTACAAAAAACTAACACAAATCTTTGCTTTCCACATCAAAATTCATAGAAACATGTCACGAGAACTCCGAATAATATACAGCACAAATGTGACTTATACACTGCTTGACTTCCCGGATATCCGGGAATGACAAGCTGAAGCGATGACAAAGCAGTTTAGAGTCATACTGACATCTCGTCAAGTAAAAACTTTTTGAAAAAGACGCGTTCACTGATTCCCGCCTCCAAGAACTGCACTTTCTTGGCAGCGTTCCACTGCGATGATGCAATTCGACCGGAGGAGTGTCCACTATCGTGCCGATCGTTTCTAGTTTCCGTTTCAGCGAATATTTTGGTTACAGTCTAATGTTGTCCACTTCTGAAGCATGTTTTTTGGGTTTTACACTCAAATTACAGAGGGTTAGTTTGGTATGAATTCTTAGAATTATGGAAAGTCGAAGCTTTGCTTTTCTTCTCTGATAACACTGATTGTTCCCTAAGTCCGAGAGATCAGGCTTTGCTTAAAAAAAAAAATTTTGACTTTATTATAACTTTCAAGATGAATACTTTAAAAACAGTTGACGAAATGGTAGTTGTAGGGGTTGCTAACACTATTTGGAAAGAAGTCTCTCGTAAAGTTCCTTTCGGTTTTATTTTTACAGAGCTAATGTACAGTACAGTCATAAAAATTGCTCATGATCGTGCGGTGATTATTGGCGACGGTTTTTTAAAACACGTGCTAAAATAAATTTTTTGGTGAAAAAATTTTGTCGAGTTTATGCAGACGTGTTTTCATGTACCAAACAGCTATAGATTTTTTGATTATGGTTATTGGTTTCGTAAAGTTATGTTTATGAGATTTTCCATTGTCGTAGGTGTTTTATGTGGCTGTCAGTTTTATTTCTTAGGTTTATTCTACTGTGATAACTGTTCGTAATATGTGTTTTTTGGAGCTGAAGGAATTATTTGACAACTTTTATGAGCAGACGTAGTTTTAGGTCTTTTGTGGCCTGCTCTTTCCAGAGTTTTTAACAACTTTGGTTAAATGGTGATGTCTGCTGTTATGAACTCTAAAATCCGGTACCAAGGTGGCTGTATCATTTTTCTGCAAAAAAACCAGTTTTGCTCATATAACTTTGAAATTTTCATTCTTGTAACGAAGTAGTACTTTCTGTTATTTGCACGTGCCTTAAATTTTAAGAAATTGTTTGGGATAGATTTGTGGAGCAAAGATGCATAAATTACCGGGCTTAGATATTTGGTACAATTGAACATTTGAGTGCAATTGAAGGGCAAATTTCATTGAGTAGGAAACTTGTTTATATTCATATTTTCAGAAAGTGAACTTGAATGCAAAGAGCTGACCAGTTCTTCAAGTTCAGGTAGAGAGTCAGGGGAGTGTACACCTTCGCCTGTACAAAAATTAGGTTCTCCTGATGATAACGAAGAGGTGGTCATTATTGATGAAATCATCAGTAGGAGAGATCGTAGGTTTGTACTTTTGTAACTTTCATTTTTGCTTCTTTGTAGGTTGTTTTCTGACCAGCAACGTAACTTGTAAAAAAAAATATGGGTTGCATTTTTTGGTTTGAACCTACCTATTGGTATTTTTGAAGATGAATTGTTGAAATAGTTGGGTTGACATCATTTTAGTGCCGTTGAAACGGGAAGAAAAGATAGTATCACAATTGATGACGACGATTCGGTGAACGGAAGCACAAGTTCTGTTCAAGTGGTAATCGTTTCCTTATTTTTGTGCTTAACTTGAAAACAAGCTTTTGATGAGGAGGTTATTAGGCAGATTGTTTTGTATCTGAATATCTCTTTTTCTATCTTGACTACTTTGAAATGCTTTGTTAAGACTTTGAATGTATTATTTTTATGCATTTTGCATATTCTTTAAATTCAGCTTGACAGTGATGATGATTCAATGTTCGTACTAGACACTACTGGTGGTGCGAGCAATTCCGAGGATTCGTTAGCAACACCTAACATTTTGTTTGGAAATATGGGATTTTGCGAGTCAGGTAACAGCAAGGATGGAGCTAATGAAGACGAAGTAAATATGTCAATGGTTTTAACATTTGCCGGCACGGTAGATACGTCGTCGCAAGCAAGAAAAAAAAGGTTGGGTTATTATATAGTTATTTTTGGATCAATATTTTGTTGTTTTTCCGCACACGTATCATGTTTGTTTTTTTCCCCTTAAAGGATTCTATTCCGTTTTTGTCAACTGAAGTTTTAGGTCGTATACTTCAAAGAAGCTGTTTCGTAGCTATTTTTCTCGCATTTACTTCTTTACAGTGAGTGGAAAACAACTTGTTTCAATTGTGGGGGAAATCATGTATTGGGTGAATGTAATTCTCCGCTCGACTTGAAACGTATAGCAAGGAACAAAACTGCTCATTTCAATAATAAACGACAATCTAAAGTTAGGTACACTACTGACACTGAAATATCTCCTTACAGGTAAGCTGCTCTTTTTGAAGGTTATTTTTTGTAGAGTCTTTTTGAGATGACTCGTATGCCAGTAATGCTTCATTTTCTATAGACAATTCTTTCCAGCTTTAAAATTAACACTTTTAGACCTGGTTTTGTTAGCCACGAATTGCGTGAAGCTCTTGGAATTGGTTTCAACGACATTCCTGAGTGGATATACCGTATGCGTAGAATGGGTTTTCTTAATGGTTACCCCCCAGCTTATCTAAAGCAGGTAGAAATCCTGTTTATCTTTTTTCGAAAATATTTCCTGTTATGTTAAACGTATAATGACTCATTCACTTGGGTTTTTTTAAGGCGATTGAGGGAGGTTCTAGTAATTTATTGGAATTTCATATGGAGGATTCTTCTTTTGACAATTCAGCTACAGAGAAAAGTTAGCATATTTCTACTTAGTTTCACTGTCATCCTATTTACATACTGTGTAACGAAGGATGGTTGGTCTGACGCACTGAAAATTTGGAATGTTTTTCTTGTTTTTTTCTGAAAAATTTTTGATTATAACGTCATTGATTCACTGCATTTTATGTGTCTTTTTTCAGGCTCTTCTGTATATATCAATGGAGATAAAATTTTCAAATACCCAGGTTTCAATATATACCACTCTCGGTTGAACGATGTGATTTTTTCAACCATGTTATCCATTTATTTATTTATTTTTTTTTTTTT
>UXUI01007807.1:0-14207 GCA_900576705.1 Enterobius vermicularis
TATATATATATATATATATATATATAATATGTTTATATATATACATATACAGATGTAGATTTAGTCTGTTCTAAATTGCTAAAGAAAATACACTTTTTGATAAACATTCATCGTTAGAGACCCGTAATTTTGTGCGATCGCAATAGAACTTTGAAATTTTTTTATTTGAAAAATTTTTTTCAGCAGACTAAATTGAGTGGAAAATAGGCAAATTAGAAAATTAGGTAAAAAACTGAAGTAAAAGCAAAAATTTAAAAAGTTGTGTTCAAAACATCGACATATTATAATTTTTAAAGAGGATACATGTTTTGAAAAAGCGTTTTTTATTTAATGCATTATAATGACAAGATGGTAGCTTAGTAGTATCACAGACTACAATGCCGCTAGTAAGGCAACCTACAAAAAAGCTTTGACTCTCCAACTTTTTAGCGTCTCTTCCAGTTGCAGCGTTCCACTTTCAATTGAATAATTATTTTACTGAAGCATACATAAGTTCTATTGTTCAATAATAAACATTCATTTCAAATTTTTTTGCTACTAAATAACTAAGAAGAAAATTTTTTTAGAAGAATTCATTTTACTGATCACTTCGATTTTCATTGTTTTGCTTCATCGTTGAACACTTTTGACCCGAATATTCACATTTGATGCTGGTTGCAGACAGGAGCTATTGTTTCACCTAATGCCTATTCACTGATGCTTTTTATAATACAGTAGAATTTGTTACACAGTTCTAATAAACAAGGTTTGTGTGGAAATTCTGTGAAAGCAAATACTATCAACACACCGCGCATGAACAAGGAAAGGGAATAAATCTGCTGTCGATCCTGTCATCTTATCCTTGCACGTTTGACCAAAATCTAGTAACTGAAAGTCTTTCTTTGATTTTTCCTTCACAAACTTTTTCCTCTCCATACGCGCTACACTGATAGTTTTCGCTTTTTCATGACTCCAACAGAAGCCTCTGTACATCAAAGACTGGTGAGATTTTTTATTGTATTATACCAAAAATTAATTGGAGGACAATCGTAGAAATCGGATGCAATTGTTCAAATGCAAATTGATATAAATTTTAACTGTAAATTCTTGTAACAATTACCTAATCATCATGGTAATTTCTCCCGAAAAAATTTTTTATTAATTATTTAGCAGCAAGAAAGTTTCAAATACATGTTCATTATTGAACAATAGAACTATAGTATGTTTCAGTAAAATAATTATTTGGTTAAAGGCGAAACGCTGAAAATGAAAGAGGCGCTTGAAAGTTGTGTCAGCAGAACTATTGTTGCAGTCTGCCTAACTAATCACATCGTAATCCGTGATACTCCTAGGATCATCTTGTCATTATAATGCGTTAAACAAGAAAGAGCTCTTTCAAAAGACATATTCTATTAAAAAACTTTGAAATGTCGCTTTTTTAGACACAACAGTTTGGATTTTTGCTCGTACTTCAGCTTTTTGCCTGATTTTCCACCGGTGTCTGTGTGCCAAGAAAATTTTTTAAATAAACAGGCGTTTTAAAAATCTATTGCGATCGTACAAAATTACAGATCTCTAAAGATGAGCATGTTTATCAAAAAATGCATTTTCTTTCGCACTTCAGAACAGACTAAATCTGTGACAGGTACACTTTTGAAATAGTTTGTTTTGATTTTAGCATTTGGTACTCAGTCTTGCTAATTCAGTAAAGTTTCAAAAAAACTAGAAGGATCAACGAGGAAAAATTGTACTATCTGACAAGAAATTGCTCGTTATGTAGTCAATTTCAATAAAAATTTAGTCAGTTTTTTATCTCATCAGAACATATGATTGTTGAATTGGTCTGATAAGGTGTACAGAAAAAGCTAATGGTAAATCACTGCAGAAAATTAAATTGTTCTTAAAAATTTACGCAGAATAGGTTGAGTCGTAAACCACCAACGAAGAAAAAAAATTTTTTATCAAAAATAAAAATATTTTATTGCTTTTGGTGATAAAAATAGTATGAGGCTTTATTATACATGACAGGTTGACTGAGAAAGTAGTAACTTATTTTTTCTCTGAGGAAATGTAGAAAGAAAGTGCGCATCAAAAAACGTTTTTTAAGTTTTACAGATAAGGCAAGAAGAAAAAGTCGATGCTTTTATTACTTGTCAATTGGACCATTAAATGATTGTTTGCAAATGAACCCACTAAAAATAAATATTTTCAACCTAAAAAGCAAAACGGTGCTCTATAAACTAAAAAAGCAATGAAAGACACAAAAACCAAAAACTTCTTGAAATTTAGTGAAAATTAAAAATTATTAAATTTTTTCTAGTAACTGCACAATAACCAATTTTAATTATAAATTAAAGTTAGTTTACTGAATCTTACTTATTGATAGTAGCATCTTCGACTAGAGGTGGAGCATGATGCATTTTCCGGTAATAGTTCATCGCCTCTACAGCCTAAATACTACTTTTTGAGTTTTAAAAGCAAAAACTTATTTTAAAAAAATAACTAATCTTTTAAAATTTCTTTTTAGCTATCTTTTTTCTCGTTAATGTCGTTGTTGTGTTATTCATCTAATAATTTTTTTATTTATTTGACCAGATAAAAAAAATTCGCTGGAAACCAAATATGGTTTGTACCTTTTTTTTACTGATATACTATTTAGGCTAAATATTGCGAAAATTATTGTTTATATACATTCTTCGTACTTTACCAGTCTCTTTCGCTTTCTTCTGGTTAACGCTTTGTTGAGTTTACTCTTAAAACTATGGCGTAACTCATGTTCGTGGCAAAATGTCCTTAGATAACAGATGGTAAATTTTTGAGAAACCATAACAATGCGATACCCTTCTAGTAAAACTAGAGCCCTCATTTTCAGCGCACTGATCTTGACTTTCTGCATCGCATTCTTTCGAAACGACATTTTCATCGTCGTCCTCTCCACCATTATCATTGAGAAATTGTTGAATTTTATTTTGCATTTCGCATGTAAATCCTTCAAGATTTCCAAGTTTGAAGCCTCCACTACTGTTCTCAATCATTTGGTTGAACTGTTGGTCTAAGTTTCCTGTCATGAAACGTCCATCCATATTACTCTAAAAGCTCCAAACTTTGAAAATGATCTTCATTTACTGCTTAGCTAATAAAATTTTTAAATTACAAATAAAATTAACTTTTTATTCTAAAATAAAATCGCACTTGACTGGTGATCACAACTTTGCGAGTCTCAGACGATGATGTTCTAGAACACTGAGAAAACTGTTGGGTAAAACGCTCCATTTGAACCTATAAGGCCCAACTTTAATAAGTTAACCCGTACTTTTGTTTTGAAAGCCTCTGACGATTACAGCAACAAAGAATAGAAAGTGCTCAAAAAAGCTTCTAACTTGAGGCTGAAAACCATCCCGGACCGTGAAAGAAAAAGGAAAGAAATAGGCTGTACCGTAAAACAGAAACCGTAACGATTACTTTTGTTGCCAATGAGTCTAGTGTTTATATATACCTATTGATTTTGATATATTAACGATAATACCACCATTGCGGTAAGCCGAAAACTGATAAATTGAAAAAACTTTTACATAAATAAGTTTTTTTAATCTTATCTTTCCTGATAAATTTTAAGCAACGTTTAATAATAATGCCACCACTAATACCGAAAAAAAATTTGTTTCCTTTGTCAATCAGCTATCAGCTAGCCAGCAAGTAAAAAAGTTTGTAAAGTTTCCAAAGAAAAAAAAACGGTTTGTCCTACTACGCCTTTGTTTTTTGAAAAACGCCATAAAAAGTGACTAAAAAATTAAAAAAGAGTTGGGAATTTATTTTAAAGTTACGAAGTACAGAGTAATAATAGAAAGATATGTTTGTTGACTGGCAGTGATACAGAAGAGCAGAATAGGCTTTTCATTACACGTAGTCTCTTACAAGGTAAGTTTTTTTTTAGAAAAATTTTTTTTACTTACCAACAAATTTTTATGGTTTATTATTCACTTACCTATTTACTGCTGTTTGAATAACAAAAACTTTTAAATACATAAAACATGCAAAAAAAACCAACATATAACAGAGCGTATTTAAAATATTTGATTGCTGATATAATTAGTCATAACAGAAAACTAATACAACAGAAAAGGAACAGTAGAAAAATAATAGGCAATGTGATATTTTAAGTTTGAAAGCTTATCAGGTCTTACGTTCTTAAAAAGAAGCAAAAATAATCACTAATTTCACTTACGTTAATTGAACCCAAAAAATGTTCAGGGCTACTCATTCCCCAAATATACAAATGTTGAACTAAAGTTGGGAAGCAATTGACTATGTTAATTGACTGACTAATTATCACACAAAAGCTTAAGTAGAATATCTTCAGCCTTTCCTAAAATTCACGACAGTACTGAAAAAGTTATAAAACGGTCATCTGTTCTTAGGTAAACAAAATTCTATAGTCTACATTCCAACAAGAAACATTTTAATAAAAAAACTTTTTGCAAATCTGAACCAATCAGTGACCAAAAAATAGATATACGGTTGCAAAAACAACAAATAAGGAAGAACGCACCAAATAAAAAATTAATTTTTGGTCCTACTTTTATGGAGCATTACCCATTATTCTCGAGAATACAGCAAAGCAAATTTGTTTAATCGTTTCTCGCATTGAGAAATTAAAAAAATTTTGTTTAGCAAACAGTATTCTGAACTCACTAATAACTGCGAGTTAAGAAAACCAATTAAATTCATGCTGATTGATCACACAACCTGGCTAAGAAACTGGAAAAGGATACCTCAGTATCATATAATAATTAGAGCCAGTCGGAGAAATCTTTTATTGGCTAAAAACATGCGCACAGAACTCATAAAGTTAACTGAATAAGCGATCTGTTAAGTGAATCACTAATCAGCAGAATCACATAATTTTTTCATACGTTTTTAATAGCGAGTAGAAAAAGTCAAATTTGTAGTTGACATAGCCTGATAAGTTCATAAAAGGTTATACCGTAAAAGTTCTGTTTAAATCTGTCACTATATGGCAATGAATTATTTGTTCCTGAGTCTTTTTTAGACTGTCTGCAATTTAAAAGAAAAGCTTGTCTTTATCATTAGCATTATTGACAATGTATCTGCTGCTTTAAAACCTTTATGAAAATTACAAACAGCAATATGCTAAATAAAAGAACTATCAAAAAAAAGACATTTTTTCTTATTTTGTCAAAATAGTTTACTGTAAAGATGCTTGTCAAAATCCCCACTTCTCCTGTTCTTTTCCCCTCTCGCTTCAGTGTCTTCTCTTTTGTCGCTTAAAGATGAAGAGACAGTAACAGCTAAAGATGAAGAGACAGTGACAGCTCTATAAAACTTAATCATTGATGTGCAAGCCTGCTTGATTATTGCGCAGTATCTGCAGTTCGAATTTTTACAAAAGAATTTTTTGCGTCAAACAAAACTGGTATGTGATGTCGAAACCGTTTCTAGTTTCAAAAGAAAAATGAAGAAAACAGAGACGCTAAACCGCCTGATTAAGAGACAAAGTTGGTTTGATTTTACAATCACCGAAATTGCATTTCTATCAGTTTTAAGAATTTAAAACTGACCGTGTCTTTTTCACCATTCGCTCACCTCAAATATGTTGCAAATGGCTCTTGTAGCCAACGCACAAAATACCTCTGCTCATCAAACAGTGAAATCTCCGTGTATTCTTCTGTAGAACTGCCTTTCAAGCCTTGATTTCAGCAGAAGGGCATTCGGTGAATACATTTGAGACTTTGACAAAAAGACGTTGCGTAAACACCTAATTTTTAGGGGTCCCCAACGTTGGAGAGTAGGAACGGCGGTTTGCGTACCTGTAGACTGTTAAAAGCATGTGGATGAAATGCAGCTTTGCTGTTGGAGAGGACTATTTTAGCAACTGACAGTAGAAGATATGAAATAATGTCAGCAGGGTATAAGTCCAGCAGCTGTTTCCATGGGCTTCTCATTGATTGCTGAGCAAACGAATGATGCCGCAGAGGAAAAAAATGCACTGTGGCGACCTGAGCAGTCTAAATGAGAACAAAACAAAGCTTTGCCACCAGGAAGAAGCTTACGACAGGTCCATACCAAGCTGCGCTGAACACGATTTAGCAGACAGCATTAATCACTTGAGTTTTTCAGTTCAGAAGTAAGTCTTGAACTGGCACTCAATTTTATTTGTTGCATTATAATATAAATTGTCATTTTAAACAATTTGGCTTTTAATGCTTATAATAAAATCATCCAGTAATACCAAAAACCAACCTTAAGCTGCCCACTAATTTCAACGTTCAAAACCTCGTTAAGATGACACTTTATTACAGATATAAAATCTCAAATCTCTTAAAACTTTACAGAAAAAAATTCATATAAAGGACTACGTAGTTAAAAAAAAGCTAAATAATACAAAGATTCTAAATCATAATAAGGCGTAGAAACACACGTACGAGAAATACTCTTGACTACAAATGTTTTTAACTTTAAAATTACTTGACATTGTTTGATAATGACGATACAGGCGTTTGTTTTTTACAGTGAAAAGTCTTACTGCGCAATCTTAATCAAAAACAACAATTTTCAAATTTTAGCATCTCTAATTTATTGTTTTAGACTTGTAGAAAACTCTAACTGCTGTCTTCTTCTAATATGTTCTTTCCAGTTCTCCTCTATTTTATTCAACTGAAAATTTGTTGACTACTTTACTTTCCAAATAGTACATCTGAGAGAGGAATTGACAGAATGGATTTTTCATTTTCAATAAATCACCACAGCACATGCATTTTTCTTTTTTCCCAAATTTGTCACTCTTCAAAATTTGCGCACACTAATTCCACTTCGCTTTCGCCAGTCTAGTAATAGTTAAGAGATTTATGACTGGGTTGGGTTAGTGTTAGGCATCTGTCATAGAATTACCTCTGTAACCAACAAAAAACTACCTGCACTTACTTTTCTGAAGGTTCTCTGCACTAAACGTTGGGCAGCAGCATGCTGTACCACAATTGTAATGCACGAGAACCTAACGACATAGAAAAAAAATTCCCCGAATGTTACTCGTAAAGCTCAATTCCAGTTTCATTGTGGTTAAATCAGGAAATAACGTAACAAAAAAAAATGTTATTGTTACCTGTTTTCTATACTGTTTGGTATTTTAAAGGCTTACGAAGAACCAGAAGAAAAGAAAGTACAAACCAGAAAAAAAAAAACGTTTGAATGATAAGCACAAATTTTCCTTCATTTTATATCCACTCGTCTCCGTTACTTCACACACTTCTTTTTCTTCTCTCTCATTCATGCAGCACGCCATCGGAAAGTAATGAATCACCGGCAAGATGCTTGAGACACGGTACAACATATTTTCACCATCTATTTCTGTTCCTTTTTCTTTTTCTTTTTTTTTCCTTTGTTGTTTTTCTTCCGTTTGATGTGTCACAAAATTTATCGATTTAGCTATATACGTTAATGTAAACAAATTTATGCAGGATGTAGTGGAGAGCAAAATTCCTTCACAAAGTTAATAACATTTTTTGATCCAGAGCTCTGTTTTTTAATTTTTTTTGCTTCCGCCCAAAAAATTTTAAAAAACCAATATGTTCTCTTAGTGCCGTGGCTACAGTAAGACATACTGTTTTATGCCTAGTACAATTCGTAAACTGCGTTTACTTAGAACACTGAAGAGAAAATACCTTATAAGCTGTCTTTGAAGCAAAACACTGGTACTCGTTTCTATTATCCTTTCAGAACTAGCAAACAGCTCTTCCACTGCTGCAACGACGTTTTAGATGTCGACTGTAAAACCATAAAGAATTTCTTGATAAAGGTCTGAAGCCATGCTTCTTCCGCTGTTAAAGTTGGAGTTTTGACCAACAATCGTAAGTCTAAGCCAACAGTCATAAGGTGCTTCAAATGCCGTTTTCCGCAGCTAGAATCAGACAGTAAAAAAGTGCTTACAAACTACAAGGAATTTTTTGTTTTGTTATTTTTTTTCTTTTGCAATGTAGAGACGAAGAAAAATGCAGTTACACTGAATTATAACAGAAAAGATATGTTTTGAGACACGATATACAAAGTACTCCTAATTAAAAGCCTTGGCTCTACGAATAGCATCAGTTTAAAAAAGGTTCAAGAGCAGCAACCGTAACTAATAAGAATCTTTAAATTGTTTAGGAAACAACTTTAGAAGATCACCGACCACAAGAACAAGGTGGGCTCAAACTATCACTAACCGTCACTGCAAAATGTTCGATACCCAAAAATAGTACAAAATTACGTAATAGCTGCTCCAACACTAAATTGATTAATCAGTCAGAAGTAGATAGACAGTCAGAAAAAATGCCAACTTCAAAAAGATGATGGAAGTATTGTTGCTGTTCATGACTTGTAAAAATCATACCGCCTGGCAGCTGAAATAACAAATCAGATCATTGATCTATTTAGCACTAAAGATAAACAAACTCTTCAAAATGGCAGTTACAAAGCAGAAACTTGTAAATAAGTAAATTTCTAACGAAAAGTGACAGTTGTAAATATAATATTCAATAATTTTTTTTGGAGGCTTTATTGCAGCAATTTTTATCGTTTGATGAGATATTAGGATATTACGGGACAGAGACCTCCACGTAGCATTACATGCGCCAAGATTTGACAGCTAAGAGTGCACTGAGAGACATCATAAACCACAAATAGAGAACTTTAAGAATGATACCTAATCAATACCCCAAAAAAAATTTTTTTTTGAAATAACATAGGATGTGCCTTACGAGAAACAAACCGTAAAGTAAAAGTTTTGCAAAAAATTTCTCTTTGACAGATTAGCATAATGTGAGAACAGTTACGGCTTTACAAAAAAAAAGCTGTAACAAGCCTTTACAAATTCAACAATTCACTCAGAAATATTTTGCACTTTTCAAAAATGATGCTTTCTAAAGATACTGTAAAAGCATAAGGTCTGCGAGCAATTCAGTTTGCTCCTTGCAAAATGACGAATGAGAAGTTTTATGGATTCACACAGAATACCAAAAAGTGAAACTGAATGTATCACATTTTGGAAGAACGTTTTGAAAGAACACTTCAGCAAACATTTTTGATCAAAAATTGAAACAATAAGTTTCCGCCTTTAGATTTCTCTTGATTTCTTAGTACCTGCGAAAAGTTTTAAAATTAAAAAGTTTTCTGTTGAGCAAACCAAAAAAAAAAAAACAGAATTTGCGAAGTGTACGATGCACCGTTTTAGACATTAATTAAAAGCCCTGGAAAGTTAACCAGACCAATATGTAACAAAAAAGATGAAAAAAAAAATTGTTTTCAAAAAATTACATATAAAATGGAAGATGGTTTTAAAGATATAATAGATTTGACACAACTTCAAATCGGCAAAACTTACTACCGACTTGTTTACGAAATTTTTGTTTTTTTTCTACTTGCTACTAATTTATAAACTAAAATGATTTCACAAACTTTTACAATCTTTAAGACTTCTAAATTTCTGCTTTGCTACGTTCTCGGATGATTTCAAAAGAACTATATATAGTTATATAACTTTTTCTATATCAAAATAGCTTTCGTTGTTGAAGCAACACTTCTTTCACATTACCTCATTATTACCGCATTCTGGTCATTTGAATCTCTGCCAACGTTATGCAATTGGAAAAATTTTTAGAAAGTTATTTTAAATAGTGTTTTGAACAGCTTATTCATAGTTCTTAAGATTATATCCTCTGTTCCGTCCTCTTCACTTTGCTGAACTTCAAATTTTACTCTCAATTTACACTGCGGTTTTTTAGAGAGATTATTAAAAACTTGAGGAATTTTGTTGGAACATTTAATTAGTAACATGCTGGTTTACTGTTTTTTAAACATCGTTTTCAGCGTGGTTTTTTGATGTTAGAACATGATAATTTTTCAAGTATTTTTCACTGCATTACCTGATATTTAGCTATATAATTGCTTAAATGGCGTTTGTAAATGACTTTAAAATGGAAAGTTTCGCTGAAGATTACGCTTCTGAAGCCATTATAAAATTGTTTAATTGGAACCTGATTTTATAAACAAATTTAAATTTTTTAAACATTATTTTTTTTATGTCAACAAGTATTGGGAAGGTTTCATTGCTCTAGAAAAAACTGTTATTTTACGATATATTTATTGCATTGTCGTATCATTCTGTTTAAAAAACCCATAGAGCTTCTCTAGATCAGATGTTATAGATTATTATCTTCTTTTTTCATTTTTACTGGTATAATAATAATTGTCATGTAAATTTCGAGAGTTGAGTGAACAACAAAACGATATTGTTCGGAAAAAAGTTTCCTTTTTTTCAATCACATTTTTTACCTAGTTGTAGCAGTAAGTAGCAAGTAAACTGCATAACCTAAAATAGTTGCAGTTTTGCCATTTAATTATCCGAAGTTCATTGACAAATGTTTTTTGGTTAAGATTTATCACTGCATATTTATCAAGCCCCTAGACAAGTTCGAATGTTCTGACCAACAGACCTATCACCGTTGCTCGATTACTCCTGTGTTTTTGGTGTCGAAAGGGACTGCTATAAGTGGTCAAGCGGGAATGATAGCAGAGTGAGCCTTCTTGGTTCAACTGTTTAGCCTACTTTCTTTCACTAAGCACTAGTCATTGAAAGAGCACTTCTGACTTCAGATGACTGAGAAATAAAAGTTGAAACGGTACGAAACGTAAAATAATCAATCAAAATATTAATTTTTAAATATACTATTGCATAAATAGTCATTTTTTGACTGATTAGAATAACGGTGAAAATAGTGTACTAAAGCAATTTAATATTGGTTGTGAAGTTTCTCTGGAAAAATTGTTTTTACATTAACGCTACAATCCTGTTCAGTTAGAAAAATAATTATCTTAGTTTTATTGCGGTCATACCATCCATCAGATGTTTAAAAACGCCTATATTTGAATTTTTATAAGTTTCCAAATAGTGATATTTTTATGAAAACTTCGATAAATAACAGAGAAGCTATTTAAAATGAAATCTTTATTCTGTCTGAGATGTGGCCTAATTTTATTAAAAGCTAGTAAGTTAACAGTTAAAATCAGTTATTAGTAGTAGCGTATTTTTTAGCATGCTCCAAAATGGTTTCACCGTGTATTTAAGTTTGATAACATCTGTTTATATCGATCCTCCTTTCTTATTCTCGAGAAGCAGCTATTAGCAATGTAATTTTTCTTTGTAGTAGATATGTGAATCTGATAAAAACTGTTAGTGGGCAGCAGAAGCAAACTTAAACTTTTTAATTTCTTAAAAGTCTTTTTTAAAAACGTTTCGCAGCCGTTTCATTTATCAAAAACGTTTTTTTCTATTTTTAAATTTTATAATAGTGCAACATTCAAATTTCAATCATTTTTCTTAATTTTGTAACAATGCAGCGTTATGATTAAACCTCCTAAAATTCCCTAATTCACTGCCCAGTCTGATAAACTCGAAAAAAGATTGGAAAATTTTAAAAGCTATTTTAAAACAGCACCAAATGTTATACTACGACACATAACATTATTTGCGTCAAGACTTGACGCAAATTATTTAGCGAAAGTGTAGTGCACTTTGTAATCAACACTGTCGACTAAAGAAACAGTTAAAAGTTTGAGAGCCTAACACTACAAGCAGAATTATGTCTCGAAAAATTATTGCTCTTGAAAATTGGTGTTTTTAAATTAAATAACTTGAGGATTTACAACTTCTCTCAGTGCTTAGATGATTGCTAGGTCGTAATGCTAAAGAAAGATATCCGCATTCTGATGATTACCCCCAACGCATTGACTGGCCCTTCAGAAGCTCGCAATATAGGCAGTGGCTGTGCTAAGCTATATTTCTCCTCGGACTCAACTCCAAAAACAAGAAGGATAAATGCCTATTAGGTAAAACTGTGGACCCGACAAACCACGTTCAAATTCCTGGTTCAATTCACCTAAGCATGCTTCGGTAACAAAGTCTGCTAAGGGCTTCCATAACTTTCTCCAAATAACTAGCTTTTAATGTCAACACCAATGGTTCAAAAGTGCGGAAATTTTTCAATCTCAAGAAATCGCTGCCGTTTACCTTACAGCAACACTGACCCAATTACGAGAGCTTTGTGGCGCGCAATTTAATAATAAAACAACTAAAAATGAGAGTTAAAAATTAGTCTTAGAAAACACGCTTAAGTGACTAACTGCAGGTTCAGAGATCTGTACAATCTCCTGCCGGTCAAAGTGGTTTTACCGTCGATTGCAAACTGAATTTTTGTCGGAAGAACATACCATGATGCGCTTTTGCGCTTCATCAATTTTATATCTGCTCTAAAGATAAAGATTGCGTTGAAGAGATCAGAGGAACAAATCTACAAATCGGCCAAATTACCTTGTTTAATTTCCTCGGTTGTAAGCAGGAACCAAACAACAATAAAGGCTGATAAATTTATTAGGTTCTAAAATGATTTCTCTCCGTGGGAAAAGGAAAACAATCGCTTGGATGTCAGATTTTATCACATGACTGCTAAAAGCAGTATCTTTTTCTTAATATTGGCTTCTCTAACACCAACAGCTTGTGCTTCCTTTCCTTTATACAAACCTATTGCTTGCCTCAGTTTTTTTTCAATGTTTTAATAATTACATCCTCTTTCCGAACCACTGCTTTTACTTCTGTTTTAGCATTTACAGCAAATTTCTGGTAATAGGTTCACCAATAAACGACAGTGTCACACGTTAGCTGGTAGTGAACCAGTATGTCAAAAACGATGAAGTTTTCTTTTCTTTTAAATGTTCACTAATATTAGAATAGCCACATTTCTCTTGCCTGCGATTATAACAAGCCCCTCGGTTGGAGATGTCACTGATCAGAGTACATTATCGTCAGTGAAACTGCACCAGTAACGCTGTACTACCGAAGAAATGAAAAGTGGAATAGAAGGTAAACTTAAAGGTGGGCCGTCATTAAAATCTATAATAATCTTGGAATTTTGGCGATTTCCAAATAAGAATTTTGAAGTGTCACCCATTGTTCAGCAAAATAATGTACTTCCATTAAATCCACTTTACACCATTGCATACGCTCATAATTACCAATAAGAAGGACTTAAATTTTTGCAGTAACTTTCAGCTGCCGTTTTATCAATTTTGAAGCTGAATTTGAACATCAGTGAAACAGCAGTCAGCAGTGCTATAGTGCAACCCTAGCACGCACTTTTAACTCCTTAAAATCAAACTGCCTCTTCATTTCTTTTGCAGTGCATGTTTTAACTTTTCTATGTAAGATGATTCCGAGTCTTACACTGAGCAAAAGAGGACTTCTTAAATAATTACTCAGATCTATAAAACAATAATAAGAGAGGAGTGAAATTCAGATTTTCCAGCGTCAGACAAAAAGTCAAAACAGCAGTCTTGAAACAAGTATTTAAAAGATGGAAGCAACTGAATTCTTGAAGCACACAAAAAAAAAATTTTGGAAAAAATTAAATTTTACAATTTGAAACGAAAAAGAGTGCTAAAATTTGTCACTTCTTAATGAAATTATTTCTGAACTGTAGGAGCGGTGTAGCCGCTTCACTTCTCTTTCCTCCTACAGACCATCCTTCAAAAGTTTCCCAACCACGGGATTTCTTTAACTATCTCTCTGTTTTCGGTAACGTATCACCCTTGAAGGCAGCTTCTTGTACTGAGTGCGGCGGTAACGTTAACGAGCATAAGTGCTGATTTGTTGTGCTGAAGTAAAGGTTTTCGAATTCGATATCAGCGTAGTAAATTTCAGAGTCATCACGACAACAATTTTTTGGGTACTGATGTTACCGCTTTGAAGACTCATATAATTCCCCAAGGTTAACTTGCCGATCCTTACCAATCTTTCAAAATTTTATACTTTGCTTTGATAAACTATAGACTACGAATTAAAAGGTATACAACTTACGCGCCTCATTTCTAAAAATTTGATCAGCTTTCACTTCGCAAGTGTCGCTGATCTGCTTTATGCTCTTTTTTGACTTTGAATTAAATACAGGAAGGCTGTTGAGCTTGGTGGATTCCTATATGGTTACGGCATGTGCACAGTACTAAACGATTCACTGTTTACCAGTTCTGGCCAACAGACGGTTCCATTTGTAGCAACAAAAAAAGAGACTGAACTGTATCGACTGGGTAAATTCATAGCTTTTTTGAGATGCTGTATTTGATTTTAAACTCTTAATAGTGAATTGCAAAGAATTTTTAGTAAGGTTCGCATTTTTATCAATTTT
>UXUI01007808.1:25613-37223 GCA_900576705.1 Enterobius vermicularis
CAGAAAAGAAAAGGTGGACAGCAGACAAAGGAAATGAAAGGGATTTGAGCACTAGGCGCGATAGAAGGGAAAAGAACGGTAACAATTTACTATAAAAACGTGTGCCCTGAATAGTATCAGAGAAAGAAACACATTACGCGGTTAGAGAACATACGAGTTCCAGCAAACTGCAGTGATTCATGCAGCAAGGAAATATTGTGAAATAGCTATGTGCATCGACAAAGGCAGGTGATTTGGGTGGTGCAGACCCACATGACATTCTCGCAACGATTGGCGTTCTGTCGTGAACTACTGACTGCAGGACTAGTGTGCTGTGGTACCAAATTTTTCGGAGATCTGCTCCGCCCAAATCTCCGTCGCTGTTGTTGTTTTCAGTGAGAACTTTGTTTGCACCACTCGTTTTTGCGTCGGCAAACTTCCACCCTGTTTTGTGCATCAGCAACGGTCGCGTAATTTTCGCAGGCTAGTTTTATTTTACTTCTCTGCTTATCGCTGTTTGTTTCGTTCCTGATCCACTAGTCATCTAAACAAGTCCACGTAGTTAGGTCTCCAAACACACTTCAGGGGTCGTTTAAAACGATTTCTTATGGGCCTACTATGTGCGTTGAATGCGAAGGAAATGTGAAGATGAAATCTTAATGTACTACCAACAAAACGTTAGCAAAGGAAGGTGGAGTTTCGGGTGATAATAAACATTCTTACGGACGGTGAATCTAAATAGGTCGTTGCACTTACTGAATTCATCGTTTTAAACACTTTATTCAAATAAGCCATCCGGAAGGAACTAATCAGAAATGAAACGGATTATTCATTCCGAAGTCCAACCAGAAAACTTTTCTGGTTAGCCTGCGGGAAAGCTAAGTTGTGCCTTTAATATAAGGCTTTAGTGTCTTCAAGTGCTGGTTTTTGAAGTTATGTTTTGAGCTAGTTTTTTTTCGATTGAAGCGTTGTGGCTGAGATATTAGGCCTGCCTAAGTCGTAACCCACAAATGTTATAAGAAGCGAGTTTCTTTGGGAAGTCCATCAAACGAAGTACTAACTGTTTTAGTCTTCAGCTGTTGAGGAATCTTTTTGAAGGCTTGAGGATGGTAAACGTAATACTATCTTTTGTAACTTAAAGAACCGAAGGATTCAACAACGTATCGCAGAAATGGATATAAGTTTTACGAGAGGAACAAAACGAACAGTGAAATGAAAGAAGAAGTAAGAAGGGTGGAATAGTCAACTGTCGTAATTAGCAAGGGCAATTTGATCACTTTTCTGACGGAGAAAATTAACCTTAACAAACAACAGTTCAATAAAGAGCGTATTCACAAACGGCCCATTCTAATAAAAACCGGCGAACGATTGTGTTCTCGTTAATTCATTGTAACCTTTAGGGAGCTGGGTTTCTAGTTTGCTAGAGATCCACTTTATTTAAACCTGGTCGTAGAAAACCGAGATACCTTGGTTATTATAAGAAACACCAACAATGAAGACAGTGTGGACAATGAACACGTTCAGGTAATTGCTGCCGTCTTGTATTGGTAGCAGCTTCTTTCTCGAGGAAAGTTTGGGCGCTTTTAGAAGACGAGCACAATTAGCATTGAAACAAATCCCTGCTTTCGTGTTGCATTAATGGGTGGATCACTATTGACACTCCGTATAAGAAACTTCGGAAAAAAGGCTGCGTTCTTCCTGTCCGACTTCTCTCTGTAAGAGATAGGCTGACTAATAAGCCAACTATGCTAGGCTGATTTGCTGATCCACTTATTATTTTTTACGAAAAATGGAAATTTTCATAATAGCAAGTAACAGTATAACATATTATGAAAAGTATAGGATTTAAATAATAAAAGAAACCCAAAACTCAAAGACTTGGAGATCGTCAGTGAAGAAGAAGGAACTCAGTAGGACCTTAAAACAACGTTTTTGACCTCAAAGACGGGTTGAGCTGGCGTCTTATCAAAGGGCTTGGTCAATTGTCTGTAACTTTTCTCCTAACGACTTTTGTAAACTCCTCATTTGTAAAAGTTAAACTGGGTCATGTAACTCATTGCGCAGTGCAGTCTTTGTTAGAAATAGAAGGCCAAACCATTTCAGCTACTACTCATGCCAGATTTACCGGCAACGCGAGTTGTAGCGAAAAGCGCCTTCTTTCATTTAGACATCGATCTTTTCGGCCCGATAACAGTTGACTGCACAACAGGCGCTCAAAAACGGAGGTCACACTTTATACTTGCCTTCTCTCACGAGCAGTCTATCCAGAAGCAACTACGGATTTATCAGCGCAAAGTCTTCTCCATCCTTTCCATAGATTCGTGGCAAGGAGAGGCAAACCGAAAACCATTATCAGCGACAACGCGACAGATTTGAAGCTCACCGCTAAGACACTTCAAGAAGTTTTCAAAAGGTTTACAACACAAGAAAATCACCTGAAATTTATAACCTAGAAGGCTCCTTGGAAAGGAGAAGCTCATGAACGCCTTATCGGATTGACAAAAATGGCGCTCAGAAAGGCAGTTGGAAAGCAACTCCTTAATGAAACTGACTTCGTTATACTTCTCCATGAAGTCAAAGCCGTTGTCAGTGAACGGCCAATCACACATGTAGACAGTGATTCAATAACTGTCATCAGGTTGATTGATTTTTTGAATCCGGAAGTGAGTCTCAGTTGCGATCAGGAGTCACAAATTTGTATAAAGAGCAACCAGCTTCACCACCTACCTCTAGAGGAGTCCTAATTCAATAATGGAAGAGGTCTCAGCAATGCTTAAACTTCTTCTAGACCTTGTGATCACAATCCTACTTGCAGTTCCTCAGGAAGCGTGCTCAAAGAATGCATCGTGGCCCACACAGAGAAGTAAGGCGGAGCTCTCAAATAGATGAAGTTGTCTTACTTCACAAAGAACACAGATCAAAAGGCCTGTGGAAACTAGCTCGCATTAAAGAGTTTGACCAGTCGTCAGACGGCGAAATCCGAAGCGCACAAGTAGTCCTACCCAATCAGCAAAAACTTGCTTGACCACTCAATCATCTTCTTCTGCTCGAAGTAACGGTTGATGTTGAACGAGATTCAGCGCAACATTCTCGCATTGCTGATCTCAACATGGAAGAATCGGATCAACCGGACGAGGATAAAGAACCAAGCATGAAATAAGCAGCCATTTATAAAACAACACAAAGGTTTTAAGGGTGTACATTTTCAAAATTTCTTTTACTTTCACTCACTGTTTTTTGTTTCGTACTAGCAACCGTGAAGGCCACAGTATCGCATTTTGTCCCTTTATGCACAACGGGATCACGTGCGGATGCCACCGTTTCGCAACTGCAGTGTTGGTGCGGGATCAAATTGGAAAGTGAAAACGGTCTTGATATACCAGAAACAACTCGTTTACGTCGCAGCTGTCTTGGTTGTCCTTGTAGCCCTGAGCATATGGGGCAGATGCTGCGAAGCAAAACTGCAGTCATGCAGAAAGAAAAAGAAGAAGTGTTCGCGGAGGTAGCCCAACGTTCGCCATTTAATTTTGTCTAACTGTTGTTGTGCTGGTGCGACTTACCCATCATACGGATAAACTAGAGAAGGATAGTTTCTGAAGTTCACTGTCTGGCAATTCTCATTCTTTCCAACAGTTTTTGAACGACATTTTTGTGACCTGTATTGATTACCTTGTCCGTTAATACTGCAGTATGAAGGGTAGCTGCTTCTGGTCTCCAGTGGCCAAAACCTTCTTTATCTCGGGCAAATTCACTGTCATACCAAAAAGAAACATTATGGGAAACCTTGCTTCATCAATTGCTAAGTATAGCAATCTTTCTATGTCGAAGTACTGCTCCCAATCCTTTGTAAAAGTCTGAATTGTTGGGACAGTTCCGCATACTTTCCTTGAATAGCAGATTTCCATTGCTGTTTTGATCACTTTGCCTTTCTTGTAGGTGTTCCCGTCATGGATAATACGTCTCGAAACATATCGTTTCGCGAATGGTGGGTAGGCCTCCAGGATCGCTGCGCGCTTGTGCTTTTACGAAACTTCCGTCATTGCACAATGCTCCCACGGAAGTAGTTTTTGTTGGCTTTGCAACGTCGTCTTATCGCATGAAGATTGCAAAGATAATAATTCTCCATTTTTAAATTTGATTTCGCTAAGAACTTTCCCTACTAATTTCTGTATAGTTAAATTAGTAGGTGCTGCAACAAGAGTTACGTCTTGCTGGTTTTACTATAGTTTACGGCTACATAAAGGAATGATATAAGTCTTATCGACGCCAGCTGGTGCTTATACTACCAAAAGTTTCTGGTTGCCGTTTTTTTCTGAATCCAAGATCTGTGCTTGTTCACCAGTCACTGGAAGTAGGTTTCATGGTGTTCTAACCAGAATATGTTTCACTTAACTGTCATGCCTAGCAGTTTTCTGAACTTGATCAATCTCCATCTCTTTTTCTTCTCATTCAGCTGCATCAACGACTCCAACAATTTCTTCCTGACTAAACCTTTCCCGTTATGGAACGCACTGGAGATTTGGTGGCCTGACAGATGCCGCACTATGAATCGGTGATGCGATGTTGGTTAAGGAAATAGACCACAGAAGAGGAGAATGGAAGCCATAGACATCAGAGTAGATAACTATGTCAAAAGAATTACAGTCATTCCGTCACATTGGAAGTGTGCTGAGGGGTTGATAAATTTGCTTCATCCAATTCAGTGTACATTAATTGCTACTGTTTGACCCAAGTGTACATACCTTGTATATATCTTGTCTAGACTCTGTGTACTGTGTATATCTAACTCGTGACCTCCTTTCTCCAGAACCTTGAAATCTAATGTTTTTCTGATTTAAGCTGCGCCACTTCCGCTTCCAAAATCATTCCTACCTCTATTAAGTGTTTCGTAAACACTCGCCTTACATGTGCTGTTTCTTGAGTTTTAATAGTATTGGTACGATCACTAGTATTGGTACGACCACTGGGCTAAAATCTGCGTGCTACGTGACTGTTGGTATCGCAAACGATTGAGCACGCATCATGATGAAAAAATCAAGTGCGTGGACCGACGCTTTTAAATAGCAGTGATGTAGACATGGTTCACCTGTACCATAGGTGGATATTTCCTAGACCATTGTCCCTAAATGAGCCACCTTATAGGATCTCACCTCAGCCTTGTCAAACGGTCTTAACATTCCCATGGTCTCAATCTGTAGTAGAACTGGAGCTGTTCTAAGTGCACTGGGATTTACCGCGTCATCGGCGTCTAATACTTACGTAGCAGAGCTTCGCCTAGTCTTTGCCGCCACGCATATGGTTTCGTAGTCTAATACCGCCAGTTTCTCCCACGACACTGTACTGCCTTTGTCACTCCTTCTTGAATATAAATTTGGAAGACAAGCGACTTGTTGAAAAATAAAGCAATATTTTATACGTGAACTTAAAATCACAAACTGAGATAAAAATAGAATATTTGCAAGACACTTGCTGTGAAGCACGACAAACAAGCTTGAAAGTTAACGAAACATTACGAACGCGAAAACAAAGAAATCGAATTAAAGAGAAAACTTGTTCATTGCTTTCTTTAGACATCTCTTCGAATTCCCTTTTCAAACCATGAGTGGCAATAGCCGTTAGAAGAAATGGACTCAATATTATTCTAAACACTATCCTTTGAAATCTATAAGTAACAAGATTTTCCGTGTACACACCTCCTTTTATAATCTTTACCGGTAAAATCGAGTCATATCTCGGTCCACTTCTTGGAGCTCAATTTGGAGAAAGGCTTTTTAAATGTCTGCAATAACAACATTAGTTTATGTGCGGGATCGTAATAGTACTCCACAGAGTTCCGGTAACATTACAAAACCCCTGTAGAGACTCTCATTAAGAATTAATGCATTTTTTCCGACTTAGCTGAGGCATCGTAGACGATTGTGACTTTTGTCGTTTCTTTTCCCGCCGTGATCACTGCTTGATGAGGGGGGTATGATACATTGTGTGGCGCTTCACTTTCTTGGATTTTCTGAGTAATTCCTACAGCCAGCTGATTCTATATTATATCGTCATACTTTTCTAATAGATGCTCTCGCATAAGTCGATTAACAACACTTATCAGACGGAAATAACATAACTGATAATTACTCGGAACTTGATGTTTAAAGCCTTTATAGGGCCAACTCACTACATAGCGATGATTTTGAAAATTAAGCGTTTGATAAAACTGCTTCATTGCTTGATCGTCGTCACCCGACTTAGATGGTTCTTTTATACCAAGCGTCTCTAAACCCCAAAATCTTTCTGACGCTGATGATATGGAATAACACGCTACGGCATTATTTGTTGTCGCACCCTCTTTCTGGTTGAGAACTTGTCTTGCAGTTAACGTTTTACCTATTTTCATAGGGAATACAAACAACCCGTCATTCATCCGTTTCAGACCTAAATCAGTTAACTCCCAACAATAGTCTGTTCCAATCAGTATATGTGGTTCTACAGCTCTTCCTGCCATTGTCACTCCGTGATTACCCTTCACGCTTATATAGAATTTAGTCGTCATATTACTGAAGACGTGAAGACATAATTTCTTCAAAGTGCCATTAGATAAATGTAAATTAGATTTAGCTTCAGCGAGCATAAATTGAATGGAATCAAATGCCGCAAACGTGTGCAATTACATCCTTTCCCACCCAAATCCTGGAATGCTGATTTGTTTGACTATTCTTTTGGTCATGAATGAACGCTGACTGCAACTGTTAAACAACAAATTCTTTTTGGATTAGTTTTTCCCGAATTGGGTTGCTATCTTTTACCTTAACAATAAGTAATGCTACTTCATCTAAATTTTCTTTCACAATATTTTCAATCTTAAAGGTTGTGACTTAAATCCCAATTTCTTTTTTAGTTGCCGCTGGCAACGTTGCCTTCCTTCGTTCTTTAATAGTGGTTTGGTTTTTAAACTTTTCATAGAACGCGGTGTTATGGTCCTTCTCAAAATAAAAACATACCTTTACTGCACGGCAGTACTTAAGTCTCTGTTTTGATTTCAAGCAGCGAATGCATAGTCCTAGTTCGTAAGCTCGCCGTCTTCTTTGATCTAGCGTTCTATAATTGGTACATTTATTATTGTATTGATTACCATTAAAAAAACACACAAGACTGCAGAGGTTTTCGTTGCAACGAGTCTGTAACCTTATAAGCCGTAACTTTCCTTGGCTGAATTTGCCTTATTTCCTTAGAACTCTCAAGCTCCTCTGGCCTTTGATATTTCCGTACTGCAGCATATCCTATGCTTTCGCGAGCTTAAACTATCCGATAAAATATCTTAACAAACCTCTCAAGTCCCCTGTTCCCTTTTCCTTCAATCCTCGTCTTCGCTATCTCCAATGCTATCGTTTGATCTATCACTTGCCCGAATCCTCTACACTGCTGAAAAATGCAATCAACCTGTTTTTCTGTAACACATCAAGTTCTTACAATAAGTCCTAGCAGATAGGATTACTCATGAACGATGATAAGTGGCTCAACGGCTCAACTTTTTGCTACCAAAGCGTTTCATTAAAATACTGATCGCTCTTTCGTACATTTCATCGTTCCGAGGAAGGAACTCCACGGCCATTCTCGCCCTTTCTTCCACCAATGAAACTAGATACTGGAACTTATCTATCTTCTTGATATTACCATTCATATGAATTATCAAATTCAAGTAATCCCGAAAAACCTTCCATTTCATTAAGTTGCCGCCAAACTTGAGAAGTTCCACTTCTGATAATTTCAAGCATATTGAGTATACTTCTGCCGAGTTCCTTTGAGTCCCTGGTCCTCTTTCTTTCCGTTTCGTGCGTATGCTCCATCGTTCTTTTACTGATATTCCTTGCAATATTCTGTGGCCTTCTGCTAATTTCTGTAAAAAGTTTGTTCTTTCAACAAACCTTCGATAAAGTTCGTTCTTTTTTGCTAGTCGATCTGCCTTCAAATTTATTAAAATTCTGCTCTATTTTTCGTTTTCTTTCTCGATATTCTTGATGATTACGTCTACTGTTTATCTGAAGATTGCTAGCCGTTCTTGTAGATCATTTTCCTTTGGTTGGTGTTCTGTTGAACATCACGTACTATATTCTGCCATCTCTTCTTTGAGTCCTTTTGTGTGGACTTCAATAGCTGCACTGATCTGTCCGGACATCCTTCAATGCCTGTTTTTTCCTGCCTTCTTGTGGGGTCGTTCTTTTTGTTGAATGTAGTCGTAACCCTTGGATATCCTTAGGTCGCTCCGGTTCGACTCACGGCTTGTTGGACCAAAAAGAATGTTATGTCGCGGTCACCGACACAATTCTTAATTAAGAAACTATTTGATTCCTTACCGTGTCACCTTGTGGGAACCTATTCCTTCTTATTTGTGTTGTATTTATCTGTCTACTTACTGCACACGGTTGTGGTTGTCAACATCTGCAGCTCTTGCTTGAGGACTGTAACCTATCCTTTACGTTTAACTCCAATACTTTGTGACACGCCACAGTAATTTAACTAAGATTGTTTATCAGCACGTATATTATACAAATACACAAATACATGAAAGAGATCACTGACTACTAAGCCTTTGTCTCTTCCCAAACTAATCCCCAATACAGTAATTAAGCAAAAACAAAGTATAAATAATACAATGAATCTGCCTAATGGGCACGCATTAAAAAAAGATAAATCAATAACGCAATAATGAATGTTGACCGACACTGATTGGTACTTGTTGACACTTGCTGACAACGCTGACGACTCTGTGATGACTTTGATGAACAATGATTCCGACCTCTTTGGCCCGCTGCTTATAAAGCGTCTCGAGGAGAGACTGATCATCTACTTGCCCTCCGGGAGCTTCTTCCTAGAGAAGAATGGTGTCGTCTGTAGTACAATAAAGTGCCTTTCGCATTCCGTCGCGACAAAAGTCTTCTAGTCCAACCATGAAAGTTTTTCAGAGCTTAGGAACTCTTTGTAAACTTATCCTCAGCCTTTCTTTGGCCTTGTGAAAGATTTCTGAAACCTCTCACAGAGACCAGTCATGAGTAATGTGTTTTCCTGTTCTTCTTCTAACCATTGTTTTCATCTAGGCACGTTTTATATTTTGAGCAAGGTTGTCGAGGAGTTATACTTAGCTTCGTAGGTGACAAAGTGTGTTGAAAGAACATTGTATGTTTTGTAGAAAACAGAATAGCAAGCCAATTTTAGTGTCACCAATGCCAGACTTGCTGAATGAAAGGGTGTGAGAATCCAGCGTTTTTCATTATTAGGGGTTAGACTACGCAGAGTCAGCAAAGGTGAAATCTGTTAACAATTTTGAAGTTTTGAAAAACGGATTTGTGTCTCGCTTGCACGATCACTAGGGCAGTCAGTTTCGGAGTCGTCAACAGTCAGTCAAAAAGTGGCTTCTTGAACACATTTAGTTAGTTTGCGGCTTGAAGAGACAACTCTGAAACTCTACTGGCGAGAAAGCACTGATCCTCGCAATTACCCTCAAGAGTTTACCTTGTAAATAGAGTTTCGTATCCTTGAACACTCTAAGGAAGAGCGAAATGTATTGAAAGTCAATAGGCGTATTTAAATCTGCGTTAAATTCAGTCGCGGAAACAAAACTCTCAACAAAGTCGGCACTTGACACTTTAGTGGTAAAAATGAAAAGTTTCAGAATTCCGTGAAAAAAATTAAATTTTGGACAGAACTAATAGTATACTGCGTCTCGTAGATTTTTTGCGCCACAGGGTAAAGGTGATTTCAGATTGAAAAAAAGATTACTTACAAAAGGAAGTGTTGGACTACAAAGCTGAAGCCACGGTCAGTGGGCCAAAAAGAAATACTCAAGATTGAAGACTATTTTGTAGCTTCCAGAGAGCTTCAAAGAGCGGACGGACTATTTCTTCATTTTTTGGAAGAAAGCTGATTGCTGACAAGGATAAGGGCGTTGTTTAAAGGTTTTCAAGTTGGACAGGTAAGTTTCGTTGGTTTGGTTGAAATTAAATAAGGATTTACAAAAACAACCGAATCATTTTAAGGGATCAGGAGAGAAATTACAGCATCACTTATTATTTGGATAAAGAAATCATTTTTAAGAGAGCTATTTGTTATTTACATTCTTTGACAATGACTGAGGAAGAAGAGTGTTGAAAGCGAAGGATGTTTATTTAAAATATCTTGTGCTGTTGTTAGCAGATACGTATGTGCGCGCAATCACAGTGAATATGGAAAACATTGGAAATTAAATCAAATCCGGTTTAGAAAACTGCCTGTACAAGTAGATGTTAGTCAGTATAGGGGACTCGATAGGCGAATAGCGGATATGAAAGCCAGTTTAAATGTTCGGCTACTCATTTAAATGGGGAAACGAATTTTATTCCGAGTAAGAAGCACTGGAGACATGAGGCAGTCAAATTCCAAACCAGTATACCTTTAAGTAGTACACCAAATTGAAAAATGCAAGTTTTGAAACACGTAAGAAAGGTGTCTCTGCACGGTGTTTTTCCGATTAGTTCCTATGGCACAAAGCTAGAAAAAGAAGTTTTGATGGGGAGAAAGTCAGCCGTATATATATGGACCATTCCATGCAAATTCGCACACTTTTACACCTTGACCTCTCGTGTTTTTTTTCATTTTTTTCTCCTACTTATAGCATTTGATTCCGGATTTTGCAATCAAAAGAGTTTACTTCAAAAAGTAAGCTGACGGGAAACTTACACCGTTCTAAAATGCGAGGAAAAACGCGATTCACTTCCGACACGGTCACTTTAAGAATTTGTAGTTTTCTTTATTCGCAACAGATTTCTATCCTTTTCACTTCCTTTGAAGGCTTATCTCTTGCAGATCCAGAAATATGGTAAAACGCCTAAATAGCAAGCTTTCTTCTGTATCAGAATAAAAACGAAAATTCAAAACAGTTTTTTTTTGAAGACGGACGCTTTGAATTTTTTAAAAAAAGCATATTTTTAAAGGCATAATTTTTGTACAACATATGGAAAATATAAAGCGTTGTCTTTTCGGCATCAAGAGTTACGGTGCATTTAGTGACAGTAGACCGGGAAAATGCCTGAATGGAGCAGCATTTCGACGCTTTCGCAAGTGGCAAAACCTCTGGTTCAACTCAAATTTTGTTAACTGTAATAATATATGTAATTCTATTAAAAGTCTTGAACTCAACCACTTCAGTAACAGAAAATTAGTTAAAATTTATTTACTTTAAACAATTTTACAAAATTTTTTTTTTTTTTCAAAAAAAATTTTTTTTTTGGAAAAAATTATCATTATGATTACTTTTTCGGCTTGTATGGCTTTGCTTGCTCACTAAACTATTTTAACCCAGATATATCACATCGAGTACTGTTTTTTGATTGAGAGTAATGTTATGGTATTTTTGTTTATAGCGCTTTGTAGTATAATGCAGTAAAATTTTTTATACTTTTGGTTGATAAATCTACACGAAATGCGGTGGTGGAAGTACCCCTTGTCTTTTATATTCTAGAGAAAATATTGGAATCACTAGTATTTCTTTTCACTGCTTCGGAGCCCATTTGTAAAAGTCATTTCGAGCTAGGATTTAGACTGACAGTATGGCTTTCAGTCTAAATCCTAACTCAAAACGTCTCTTCCACATTGAATAGTATATATATA
>UXUI01007809.1:12416-26522 GCA_900576705.1 Enterobius vermicularis
CATGTTTAAGTCGTTTTACTATGAAATTTTTCGGGGTTTTCATGCCAGGTTGTGAAATCTATATACTTTTTTTGATCTCGTGAATATTAACAACAGTTTTTTTGTACTGCTGGGAGTATACAGCTGAATTTAATCCTTGTTCGGAAATTTAGATTTCACTCTTGCTGTTTGAAGGATTTATATTTTTACTGTTTTTTCTTCTTCCTCTGTTTTTACCCTTCTGCTCCACTTTTTAGTACCGGTATATACAAATTAATTTCAAAAAACCTTAGAAAGTTTTTCAGTCAGATATCACTCGAAAAATAACTTTTGAGAGAATCTTGCTGACAGGTTTTTGCACAAGTCAGGGGATGCTGTTGGTGAACTATTCAAAGGGTGTTGAATGCAAGAAATTTAAGCTTTTTGTGCTGCTGTCTAGCCAACGCTTTTTGGCAGTCAGTGTTATGCTGCTATAGGTTTCCAAAAGCAGTTTAATTTCAATCTTGTACTTATTTAGGGTTTTGATAGGGATTTTGTAGGCTGTCTGGAGATTTTCTGAGCGCTTGTTAATTATGTCGAGATGATTGATCTTTGTGTAACTTTCATTGGATTTAACATTAAGTTAGTGGATTGAATAATAGTGTCATAAGAGTAGTCCTGTTGCAGAAGAAAGTTTGATTTGTTTGGTGAGCGAAGGAACACTCGGCTATTTCTTTTCTTTTTTATGGAAAGTAGCCAGTAAAAAATGTCGAAGGTCAGTCTTGATGGAGCTGTAGTTGAAATTAGGAGATGATGTCATATTTTCAAGGCTGAACAGCTTCAATTTCAGATTGGGAATGTAGTAACTCACTCCTCAACCAACTCATAGCATATTTTGCTTTGTCATATACAGTTTAAAATTAGTGTAACCGTGTTTCAAGTTGTTATTTCTCTTCCTGGGTGTTGAAGAAGATTTAGGAAGCCACTTTTGGGAGTGGAGTGGAGATAAAGAAGACTTTAGTTTTCCGCTTGTTCAAGGTTTGCAAGGAAATTGCAGGAATTTAGTATGCTGACTGTGCATCAAATAGCAGCCAAAGTTTTAATATTAAGTAGCATTGCCGCCCAGGGTGAACAGTGTCATGTTTTTTTATTTTTATTCTGGAAGAGGTGCAGAAGAAGTTTGCCACTGTGCCTTTTCAAAAAGATAATGTTTAAAAGCAAATTGCACCGCAGAAATGGTTGTACAAATTGGATTGCGCATTTTACGACTTAAACTGTTTATTTGGTAATGGTTAAAAAAACATTTGAAATAATGCAAGAAAGGATTTCGATTAGGGAGCGGTAAAGCTGTGAAGAGAGGTAGAAGAAAGGGTGCTTTTAATTTGAAAAATACTGTGCGCGAAACAACTTCTCCTTCAGAGTTGTTGGGTCTCGAGTTCTCATCTATGAGACAGAAGAGGTATAAGGTTTCTAGTAGGGCTGCTTTAATTGTAGGTTTTGTGAAAGAATATGATGATGATGATAACTGATCATGAATAATAATAATGAATTTTGCAACTTCGAGTGAACTTCCCAATTTCTAGTTTTGTACCTTTATTGCTTGCCTTGGCTGAATAAATATCGTTGTGTGCAGTTATTCGTTTTTAGTCTAACAGCTTTAGACTTTGCAGATTTCTAATCCCCTTAAAAGTTTTCTGGATTTCCATTTTTCTAGTAAAATGATCATTTTTGCAATTATTTGGTTGTGCCCCTTGTAATTTTCAGTAATTTTACAGTCGGACATATATTCATTTGCATCTAGGATTTGGTTTTAGGAGGAGTCTCGCTATCGAAATGCTTCGCTACAGCTTCGGGATTCAGACGGTGGAAAAAACTCAAGTACAGCGTCGGAAGAGTCAACGTTTACAAATGTATTTTCTGCATCTTTTCGTAGATAGCAGTAGTTGTACTATTTGGGTTAGACTTATAGGCCGAATCATCTTTAATCTACTATTCTTTAAAGACCTACTTTTCAGCTGTGATTTGTAGGCTGACGAGGCATTTCGAGATTCAGGACTTTCTTGTTCTCCCCCAGAACTAATTTTAAAAGATGAAGCAGTGGAAGAATATGATGGCTCAAAGGGCCTGATGAAACTGGGGTCGTCGGAAAAGTGTTTTGGATGTTCAAAATCATGCGGGGTTTCAAAATTACACAACTGCGGGTTTGTTTTGATTTAATGTTCGAATTTAGGACAGAGGTGATTGAGTTTTTTATTTCCTTGGCTTGACCTTACTTTCTTCGTTCTGTAGATGTACTCTTGCCGTTATTTAATACTTTGTTTTCAGGAACTGTGGTAAACTGTTCTGTGATAAATGTTTGGAGCGCTCTTATTTTAGCATGCAGGGGGTCCAAAGAAAAGCCTGTAGAAAGTGTTACGATGGAATGAAACCTAGTTCACCACAAAATGTTCCTTCTTGTAATTTAATTTCAAGCGCTGTTTGTGGAGTAACTTATTGAGCAGTTTAAGATCGCCTTTTTTGATTATTTGGTTCTTCTGTTGAGTTGTATTGTATGTACGAAATTTAACCTATAAATTTTATATTGTGTAAAAGAATTCTTTATATTCTGTGATGTTTTCTTGCTCATGGTAGAAGGGTCATTTGTCTCTGGACGGCTTTTATTGTTTTTATATGATGTATTTCTTGTTTATTTTCTGTAAATAGTGGTTATTAAGTTGAGGCTAAAGCTTTAATTCACCTTTGATATTTAGGTGGTTTTGTTTTCAGATGAGGGTGCGAGATACACTGCTAAATTTTTCAATGGTTTATTTTTTCTTTGAGGGGAATTTTTCATTGACGCTCAAAAATTGGGTTGTGCTTTTCAAGACTGGTTTGATATATGTGATCAAATTACGATTATAAGCCGAATTCAAGATTTTATGTTCAGATGTGTGTGGTTAGATATTTTGGTATTCAACCGTAGAGTGCTTCTGTACTCCTGATTGGAAATTACAGTTTGATGCTCAACAGTAGCCTATTCTTTTCCCTTTAATTAATTATTCGATCGTTGTTTCAGATCTCTGTTTTTTCTAAAGACTTTTGTATAACTTGATTAGTTCTCAAGAACATTTAAGAAATTAGGTGTCGGTTCTTCCTTGCAAATTTTATTTATCTTTGATAAAAGTTGCTCAGTTTTGCCTAACTTTTACTGCGAAATATTAATTTCAGATAAAACTATATGTTTTGTATTGTTTTCGTCTCAGACAGTCATCTGGAAAACCAAAGAGCTGTTGCTTTAAAAAGTTTGTGGATTGAAGTTGCATTAATCGGTCGAGTTTGTCGCAAACTTGTTTCTGAGGCAGGTCGAGAACGTTGGCGTTCGTTGTTTTAAGGTTTTTGTTTTTGTCGATTAATAGATTGATCAAGAGGATTTGCAGTGTAAATTGGGCGGGCGGGAGGTGGTGAAATGTGATGGTTTTTGCTCTGCGTTCCATATTTCTGAGTTCATTTTTAGGAAATATATGTTGGAGGCCATTGAGTTTTACCACCGTGGAAGATTGTTAAATTTAGTTTTGAGTTCACTTTGGTTTTAACAGAAAGGTTTTTGAAAGTTGGTCTTTGTTACACAGTTGCATCTAGTAGGTTTGGTGGAGTAGTGAAGGTAATTGGAGAAATATGCGTCCAATAATCAAAGAGTTAGGATGGTTCTTCAATTCTGTCTTTTTCAGCATTCGTTATTTTTGAGAAGCGTCATGTTTGCTATCCATTCTAAAAGTGATGAGTGAGGAACTACAAAACGTTGATGGCACAATATATCTTTCAGTGGCGGATCTCCAGCTTCATAAAATCCCTGAAGTATGGGTTCCGTTGGTTTCTTCGTAAAATAACTTAACAGACGGCTGTAAATAACTCATCAACTTATTAACTTTAGCAAAAATACTTCTTTATTATTAGTTGCTTTCTGGATATATTAGTGAGTAATTATTCCCCTGATACTATTTTGTGTATCGTAGAGCCAGATTGGTTATGGACGATGTAGAGCGGTGAATGAGTTTGAAAAATTGAATCGTGTTGGTGAAGGTACATACGGCATTGTTTATCGGGCGCGAGATTCGAAAAGCGGACAAATTGTAAGCCATTAAAACAACTAGTTTTTATCCACCTCAGAGAGTTGTTTTTTCTTCTTTTTGGGCAGCAGACGGCAGATTGCTCACATGCATTGAATGTGGCTTATTTTCTTTTAAAAATTTTGGTGTTTTTTAAAGTCATACTCCAGATTTGCGAAGGCGAGGAGTGTGTCTCAGAAACACATGTTCTGAAGAGTTGGTTTTTGTCAAGCCGCGAGAATAAACCCGGCTATTTTGCTGAACGGAATATTGTTTTAAAAAATAGAGATTTATTAGGCTATTAGACCACTTGAAGATTTGTGTTTGTACCTGTAAATAATGTATTTCATTTTTAGTTTTTATTGAAACCAGTTAAATTTAGTAGTGAAAGTAAACATTTGAATGATCATTTTCTTGTAGGGTCATCGCTGAACTTTTAAAAAGCCGAGCTTTTTTAGGTAGAATTACACAGAATCATTTGCATGGATACGTATAATGGAAAGCTGACCTAAATAGGGTTGAGGGGCTACTTTTTCCGACTTTTTTTTTATTTTTTAAGCTTGTTCCTCAGCGTTAAGCACGAAATATTTGTGCATTATATTAAATCATTGACAGCTATACATTTGAGAATTGGGTAGTGCGGTAGAAGTGAATGGTTTTCTCTGTAGCTGTAATTTAGCCGATTTTTTAGAAGATTTAGGAACTAATGGCGTTTAGGATAAGTTGTCTTTATGTTTAATATTTTATTGGCTTTTTCAGAAGTACTGAGGATTATATGGTGGTGATTTTAAGGTTGCATTGAAGAAGGTCCGTATGGACGAGAAGAGTGAAGAGGATGGGATTTCGTTGTCGGCTATGCGGGAAATCCGTTTACTGTTAAGGCTTAGGCATAAGAACATAGTACGGCTCCATGAAATTGCTGTAGGGCATCATTTGACATCTATATTCCTAGTTATGGAATACTGCACACAGGTCTTTTTATCAATACTATACCATATTTCACTTTTTATATTTTTTTAACGAGTAGTCAGCAGCCATGCGATACGTTTAAGGTATATAGTGGTTTTCATTAGTATCGACTGCTATAATCGTCTTTCCGTTTCGATGAAACAATTATTGTGTTCCTTAGGGTTTTGATATGTACTGTATTTTTTTGTTAAAGCTGCGAAGAACTACAATACAATATTTCATGATCTTGCGTCTCTTCTGGACAACATGTCTGCACGATTTACGGAACCGCAAGTCAAATGTATCATTATTCAACTCTTCAAAGCACTTGTTTACCTGCACAAAAATCATGTAGTCCATAGAGACTTAAAGGTATCGATTGAATCCTTTAGTACAGTTTGACTTTTTTATGATTAGTTACGTTCTTTCGTTTCTCCTTAATTTTACCGACATTTTAACCTTAGGTATCAAATTTACTTTTAAATGATGATGGCTGCCTGAAGGTTGCTGATTTTGGTCTGGCACGTACATTTGGAGACCCGTGTAACGATATGACGCCGAGAGTTGTCACTTTATGGTTTCCCTTTATATATTTATATATAAAAAAAGCCAATTTTTGTCCTTTTTTACTAAGGAAGAACTGACCTCGTTCAAGTTTGAACTACTACAGGTATCGCAGTCCTGAACTACTGTTTGGAGCTAGGGAACAAAGTACTGGTGTTGATATGTGGGCTGCTGGGTGCATTTTTGGCGAGCTGCTCATTCATAGACCTCTCCTCCCGGGGAAGACTGAAATAGATCAAGTATTTGTACTTTCTTTAGTTAAATTATGTTTTTCTGTGTTTATTCGTTATTAGGTAGGATACAGCTCCTAATAGGATAACGGGTTAAATTCTGCAACTTTATATAATTTTTTATAAGGTTGTTTTTTCTTAGATTTTAATTTTTAGCCTGTACTTATCTAGCAGCAACGTTAGGGTATCCATGCTTTTGGTGATTTTAAGTCCAGAAAAATTGCTAATAGGGTACACAGGTTACCAAACACCACTTTAGATCAATCGCATCATTGGATTGCTTGGTACACCTACGGAAACAATATGGAAAGGTTTTGATGATTTGCCGGCAGTAAAAAATATTCAGTTAGTCCACCAGCCGTACAACAAACTTAAAAGTGTTTTTGACCGATCTTCCTTGAGTTGTTTGCAACTGCTCAATGCCCTTTTCACTTATGACCCTCACCTGCGGATATCTGCAGAAACGGCTTTGAAATCTAGGTATAATTATTTTACTGCTGTGCCTGTAATAGTCATTTCGGAGAAAGTAGTTATTTTTACAGGTACTTTGACGAACCTCCGTTGCCGTGTGAACCAAGTCTAATGCCGTCTTTCCCTCAGCATAGGAACAGAAAACGTAAAAAGAAAGATGCGTCTTAGAAACTCTCTATGCTCTGTAGATTTTTTTATTGCTGTGAGATGACCAAATATTTTTGTATTTCCCAAGTGCTGTAACGCGCTCAATTTTTCTTTTTGTTGTGAAGGCACTGATTATTAACACCGTTCACTGTTTTGATTATTTCGTTATATCATCCTAAGCTCATTTTCTTTTTAGACGCAGAATCATTTACGTTTTAAATTTTTTTAGGGCGTTAGTGGGGAGATAAAAGAAAAACTTTCTTTGAAGAGGATTAGCACAGCTTTTGGATTTTTCTAAATGCTAAAGCTTAGGAAGTTTGCAGACTTTTTTTAGCTTTCGTAGGAATTCATTTTAGATGCTTTCTTCATTTTAATATTTAAAAGCTTTGTGATATCTCGTATTACTGGCCAAAACCTTAGACGATTATTGATGAATAGATGGGATGTTTTTCAAACACACACTTGTTTAGTATACAATTTTAAAGCGTAAGCATTCTATATGTTTATAGTGGGTATTAGTATTGCATTAGGAATTGTTATATTAGACTAGTTTTTCCTTATTTGAAAGGTCAAAGATCCTTTTCTGTTGGAACTTGATTTTTTGAAAATAATAGTTGCTGAAACTAATAAAAAGGCCTTGACGATGCGGTTTGACTTATTTACGAAGCTAATTTGAATATAATATAAAGACTTTATGAAATTACCGTTAACAAGGGAGCAATCCTTCAACACTTGAACTGTTGAATGAACTTGGAGTATGATTTTAACAAGTGCAGTTTGGTTCACTAGTTTAAGTTGTTCACGGAGACTGTCATTTTTTAATTCCATCATTCAAAAAGTTATAAGTTACTTTGGGCAGACAGCAGTAAAGTTTGATCGTTTAAATGAGGCTTCCATGTTTACCAATTAGTGCCGGAAATTTAATTTAATTTAATGTAAATAATTCTTTCGGCTGCGAAGTCATTTTTAAATTTACGCGATACGTCCAGAAAAACTGAAAAGGCCAAAGATTGACAAATAATTAAAAATGTACTATCGTTGTGCCAACGAATCCAGCAGCAACCAGGAAGGTGTGCAGAGAACAGTCTAATTACGTATTCATATAGAGAACTATTGCAGTAGATGGGAATGCACAATACACCTCTGGTAAAATTCCAAAAGAAGCTTGATAATCATCTAAGAGGTGCTCGACGCCGCGAAAGAGATACAGCGGAAATTAGTATAACCGACAAAAGAATCTAAAACCTAATTCGTCATTGACAGAAGTTCAGGCCTATCCAATATCAATGGTGTTTTTGTGTAGATCTAGTAAAATGCAGTATATTGCTAGATTTCGCTGATAGTTAATTGCAACCAGCTACTTTAGAGTTTAATCGCAACACCGACTCAGTCTACCCAATGGTTGTCGGCTGGAATTTGTTAAAAATTTTTCAATTAAAAACTACTAGCTTGAATAAGGGGATGAAATACGCAAATATTTGTGAACGAATTATTTATTGGTTTAAATGCGCAATACTATCTTTCATGCACCTAAAATTACAGCGTTTATGTTCTTGTCATGGAAACATTCTACCAACAATTCTTGAAGAAACTGTTGGCGCTGAACTTCAGAAGCAGTTACAGATATAGTCTAAAATCAGGACGCTAAAGTTACAATGATCAATAATTAATCAGTTAAAAATATAAACTTCTTTGTTCACATCATATTGTTTACGAAGTCCACAACACTTATCAAAAATGAGTTGGCAAAAGAAGAGTTGTTTATCATGGAAAATGAATACGTTACTGTTGGAATGCTTCAAACACACACCTATACCATGTGACCAACACAATATTTCCGCTTAACGGATGCCGCAAAGTGGCTCCTGTCGACTCCACTACGCTGCCTGAATTAATGGTTTCAGTGTAAATTGTGTATCTGGCTGACAGCCAAGTGTCAAAAATCTGCTTCTTTGCTTTTAAGCAGTCCTTAGAAATTTGTTGCCCAATGTTTTGATCTGATTTGCACATTAAGCTAGATATTTTCATTATTTGTCCGTCTGTTTCCTTCCTTCACTTATATTCTGCTAAATGATGGGTACAGCACTTGATAAAACGTAAAATTTTTTTATATTGTTTTCTTGGTATACTTTTTTATGTATTGAAAGAGGTTAAAGTCATCAATTTTTTTCTGTTAAAGTTTAAAACCCTACCAATTCTGTCCAACTTAACAACACCTGTGATTTCACTCGTTAATTTTAACATATTGTGTAGTTGAACCAAGTCAGGGTGTTCTTTAATGCGGTGTTAAAAAGTTAGTTTTTATTGCTCTTTTTAAATTCCCATATTTTTCTTTTCTTCTCTTGACCTTATGCGACAATATTTCGTCGAATATCAGTGGTTTTGAATTATTGGCGGTAAACTGTGCGCATTTGTAGGTGTGATATTTTAGATTAATGAATGCACAGAGACATGTGGTACGGAATGTATGGAAAGGCTGTAGTCTTGCTAAACAGCCTTCATTTATAGCTCATGTTGGATGTAACAAAGATCATGAAGATCGATCAGTGTCACCAGAAGACAGTCCATTACTGGCATGGACGAAAAAATTATGTGGTCTATCAAATACACAGGCAATGTACGCAAGTTGGTAATGATCAGCATAGTAAAATGTGACTGTATAGAACACGACAGATTAGTTTTTTAAGGAGCGTCTTAAAAAAATCGCTGATCTATTAAAGGTCGAATTTATGACTTGAAAATTCCTCTCTCCATCTTTTTTTTCTTATTGCTAGAGACGGTGGGACTGAAAAATTTTTCTTACATAAAACTTTTGAATTGTGTACGTAAAATCGTTGTTGAATTGGCAGAACAGGGGATATTTGCTCCGTGGTTTTTTTCATGCTGGTTTTTATGCAGTTTTTTTGACGGTCCACTGTAAGACATTTGAATAATTGCCAACTCATTTGTTCAGATTTGTTTTTTTAGACCTCCAGAGCTGCTAAAGATCGTTAGGAGATGTGACAATCGTAGTAAAGGGTTGTTCAGTTTCCTTTCATCCGATGTCTATCAAGGAGGTATTGAAGCTTCACTTGAGTGTACCGGTGAAAATGATCAGTCATGTCCCTTATGTCAGTTCGCAGTTGGTAGTAAACAAAATGTTTTCCCACTGCGTCTGGACGCCTCGTCAGTTTCAAAAACTAAAACTTCTGCATCTTTACGGAAGGTTGGAGAAAGGCTGAACGCTGACGTCGCTGTTCAGACCGATTTAGACTCTATTTTCAATGTGGGGGAGCTAAATGCTAGCAAATTGGAGTGAGTGGTATTTACAGTTATATATATATATTTTATTATATATGTTACACTGGAGTATTTAAATGTTTGCGTGATTATTCTGATTAGGTGCATCTTGAAAAATATCTTTTCGCTCTGTTGAGAGTTCTGTTTTCTTTCTTTTTAGATATCCATTGGACTAATGGAACTTCTCTGATTTTGCAGGAGCGACTTTGAAAATGAAGTTGGGAATGAAATGGCAGAGTTGGGTCTAGGAGGAGAAGCTATAAATGTCTGGAATATAGCAGCAAAAAACGGTTCAGCTGAAGCATGTTATAACTTGGCCATGTGTTACGCAAACGGGGAACACGTTTTGAAAAATTTTAAGAAGGTTGTTTCTAAACCACAGTTTGAAAAACTTCTATTTGATTTTTATATTCTGCATTTCAAATTAGATAAAGCAATGCTAGAAGTTGAGCAAACTTTTTTTGATCGATAAACTTTTATTTTAGGCCGTAGAATTGTGGAAACGAGCATCTTCACTTGGTCACTCTCTTTCTACCTATCAGTTAGCTGTTTGTTACATCAATGGTTATGGTGTTGAGGTTAAGGACGTTGATTCAGGATTAAAATTAATGGAAGAATCTGCTGATGCAGGTTGTGCTGAAGCGCAATTTTATTTAGCATCTCTAAGTTTCGCAAGAAGTGATCTCAGGAAGGGTGAAGAATATTTACTCAAGGCTGTCCGCAAGAAAGAAATTTTTCACAAGGTTTCTGGATGGTTGAAACTTGATTCTTTACCTGCTCATGTTAGAACAGTAGTTCAGTCAGTGATTGAAGAAACTGGTGTGAAATTTTAATTTCCTTTTGTAGTTTTAACAATAACTTACCTATCTTTGAAGAAGTTTTGTATTTTGTTTAGTAATTTAGAGTTTTTTTGTTTGATAGGCTTGTTCTGTCCAGTACTTTCCACCACCGTACAAAATTTTTATTTTTAAACCAGCTCTAATCAAGGGGTGTAAACTTGGGCCGTAGCCGCTGGGAAAAGCCGAGTAGGATGAAACATTTTTTTGTTTTGGTGTGACCATATTATAAAACTTATATCTCACCATATTTCAACTCTATTTTCATGCTTGAATTAAGTATGGCGGGTGCACTGTCATTGAGTCTGTATATTTATTTGCATTATTTTATATATATATATAACTGCGAGTGCCTGAAACTGTTACCGTTTCAGCTGCGTTGTTTAGAAATGTCGTAGCAAAAGTAGTAGTATTTAGTATTATTTGTTGATGACGGGTTTTTTGGAGTTAATAAAAGAGTTTTTCACTTATTGTTTGGTATTTTCACCGCTGAGAATGGATATTGCGTCTGTTTGATAATACTTATTGCTTGTCTATAAAGAAGGAAGGCGTTGTTGTCTCTGTTCTCAGATGTTTTATGAGGTTTATTCGTTTCTCCGCGAGTGACGTTAAATGCTTATGATGGTCATAGGATACAGTTTTCCCGGTATGGTCTTTAAATTGACTTGTTTTTTTAGGGTATTACCATATGGTTGAAGAAGGTCCTAGGGACGTCCAGCATGCGGTCAAGTGTGATCCTACGGGAAGTGTGGTATCGAGAAGGCGGATGACGTTCAGGCCCTACAGTATACCTGTGTCAGGTGCTGCTCCCACACCTCAGCCGTCATCGAGTTCAGGAAATTCTGAGACGGAACAAACTACCTCTGGGTCAGCCCAAATAAGTAATTTGGGAAAGACAACGAGGAAGTGGGGGATGTGGAGTAATCTTGAAATTAGTACTTTCTACGATGGCATTAAGCAGGTTAATTTACTTATTTAGGGAAGTACTCATGTTTGGTCAATGGTCGTTGGTTATTTTGTATTATTACACTTCGTCAGAATATTGTATGCTGACGCAAAATACGAAAAATTCTGCTATTATTGAAATTTAAAGCGGTGGAAGCATTGGGGTAAGGTTAGTAATGAGCAGATTTTTTCAGTTTGGTAAGGATTTTGACCAAGTAGCAAAATTAATGGCTAAGAAGAAGATGAACAAGGACAAAGAGCAAATTCGGAACTATTATTATAACTCCTTTAAGCTGCTCCGCTCAACTGCACAGTTTGAAGATGGTATTGCATTCCTACCTTTTGTGCAGAATTGGCTATTGCTATAATGTTTTGAAAAAGTGATCGCATTTTATTTAAGATGTGATCAATGAGTTCCCTCGTGATGCTAGAGAGCTTTTCATCGTTATAAACGGTTTTGAATGGAAGAAAAGAACTGAAGATACGAAAATTGAACCTGCGAAATTGCGCCAACTTGTACTTGAGGGGTAAAAGAATTTTAATCAGTTTCTCACCTTCATTTGTTAGGGGCCACTTGCTCTTTTCTAGTCATATTACTTCACATTTACGTCACTTTCTAGATCAACTTCATTGCGAAATAAAAAAAAGAAGCAAAACCTGGTCATTCGGACTCCATTTTGCCCTTCGTTACAAAAATTCTTTCCAGGTTAGTAAGTCTAAAAATTTTACATGGTTATATCTTATAATTATATCTTTTAACCAGGCAAGAGAACTGAAGAACGATTACCTTCTCATGTGGTAATTTGGCTTACTCCAAAAACGCAGGGTGATCGGTATTATGTGGAAACGTGCGGGCAGAACCCTCTTTTAAGGATTCGAATTTCTGTAGGAGAGCAAATTGCTCGTATTTTTTTACTTTTGAAAGCAAAGTGGGTACACCGGATTGCAAAACAGGTACAATTCTATTGAGGATTGTGGAGAGTTTTTTTTAATTTAGTGCCTGTGCTTCTTGAAAGTTGTGTGAGTAGTTCTTTCATGTTATTTCTTTTCTGTACTTTACCCACATAAGATTCATTTGCTTGAATTTATCTGGTTCATAATTATTTCAAGGATATTTTTCAACAAGAGGACATTTCTTCCGATACTGAAGAGTTGGACCTGGCTTTATATCCAGATAAAACGACTAAAGTAGAAAGCGTCTTTTTAAAATACTTGAAAGAGTCATCATCATCTTTAATCTCATTAAATAGGTAACTTTCTAATCAGTTCTCAACATTGGGATCTTATTTTTTGTCAATTTAGTTTTTTTAAGGTTAAAAAAAGAACGCGTTTTATCATTTACGGAAACATGCTACGACTCCGGTAATTCCGAAAGTGGTGTTTGTCCTGCTAACTCGGTGGAAACATCTGAACGAAATACCGGTACAATTTTCATTAAGAAAGATCTAGCATTTGAGGTATAGTGTTAAAAGATGAGTTTTAGAGTCGGTTGTGGAAGAGACGGATGAAGTACTTACTGATGCGAACACCTTTACTTTATCAGCAGTCCGATTACGATCTGGCTTAACTGAAAAAGTTGTTGGTAACGCCACAGTGACAGAACTGTTTTATCTGGTCTGTAATTAGAAAACAAGTGTTCTTTACTTCCAAGTTACGTTCCCATGAATGGCTGTTACACGCAGATTGTCCTAACATTTACCTACGCCAGATATTTTAGTGTGGTATGGAACGCGATATACGTTTGCAGTACTCTACTAATCCTTTGAAAAGAAGCAGTGTCGAGCCTTGGAATATTTTTGTTTCTTTAATAAATCGTAATTACGGGGAAAATTTGTGCAAGGTGATAACAAATGAGGATAGATTGTGAAAATTGGACCGGTTTTTCTGTGGAATTGAAAGAAATTTTTATTTAGGTTCTTTCTGAGCCAGACGAAGCGGAAATCTCTCATAGTTTTTCCCTAGTAGAAGAGGGGTCCCGAAAAAGGAGGGCATCGTCTTCTGTTCATTCTGAGGCCTTGAAGCAGCCACCAGTGATTCCGACCAAACAGGTTCTTCCTGCTGCGTCTGAAACAAGTACTGAAGCTGCTGTTATTGTGCATGACCATGTAGTTGAATCTGAAAATAACGCATTCAAGCTACAGTTTGAAAGCATGCAGCAGTCCAGAAAACGTGGAAGGTCACTGGTTCAGCGAGGAGCCCCTTCAAAAGTAATTTTAATAAACTGATGTGTACATATTCCGAAACTGGTTTCAATGATTTTAGTACTTTCAGCAGCCCGTTCAGCTTAGTTCATTCGTCACAGCTTTAAAGCCTTCCGGTTCTGGTGTTTCTGGTCCTGACTGCTATTTCGTCTCTGCTCAGGACTTAGCTAATGCACAGCAGAAGAACAGTGGACAGCTTATTGACTTCTCTTCAATCGCATCAGTGAAGAAAAATTGTGGAGACTCAACGAACACAGTCAACACGTTTCAGAACTGTTTGACGAGTTCGACCCCGAACACAAGCTTTGCTGCAGAGGTTTTTTCATTGACTTTTCATTTTCTAAAAAGCTGGGTTTTTTTTTAGCGTCCTTAGCGGCTTTTCTCTGAGTTGCTGCTAACTTTTATCTCTTTTATTATTATTATTATTATTATTATTATTATT
>UXUI01007812.1:15301-27937 GCA_900576705.1 Enterobius vermicularis
TATTCATTTTCCCTGATAGATGCTACCAGAGTTAATTTGGCACATCCTATTTTAGGCTGTAGCTGCAGTAGGAGTAGCAGCGGATCGGACGTGTATTCATTCCAACGGTAGCATTAATACATTGTTCAGCGAAGAGGACGTTCTCGGTTGTTGTGCTGTATGCGGTAACTGTTTCGGAGGAGATCCATTAAAGGCATTAGTTTACTGGGTTAACGAAGGACTTGTAACTGGTAACCGTTTGATTCTTGCTTATTATTTATATTAAGTTATGACTGATACTGATTCTTCACTGCGATAAGCAGTTAGCAACGAAAGGCAAGAACAAGTGTTTGTAGGCGGTCGGGATGGTTGTCGTCCTTACTCTGTGGATATAGAGTGTGGAGTTCCTTGTTCTCCAGCACAGTACCCTTTCAATGAATACAAGAGAAAATGCACTCGTCGTTGCCAGAGTATCTACTTCCAGAATAGTTACGAGGATGATAAGCGTTACGGTAAGCTACTGATAAGGTCTACGGTAACATAAAAGGAAGACTAGTTTAGAGCAGTAGAGAATAGAGATTTGCTGAAGTTCCAAGTCAAAAAGCTTTTGACGTTTAAAATTTTTAAGATTGTTTTCTGCTGCTCCGTAACGATTAACTGCCAATTCGTTTGCAAAAAAATATCTTTTTTTTTTTGCACCTGGATATTTCATTATATTTTAGCTTCAATTGCATACTCTATGTATCCAAGAACAATGAGTTTGGACAAAAAGGGGAGGAACCGCATCAAAGTACCTACTGTAATCGGACATTTTAATGATACAGAAGGTCCACTTTCAAACGAACAGGTAGAATTAAAGTGGTTATTATCAGCTGGACTTACCTCGCTTTGAAAATTTATCATGATATTCTTTGCCGGTTAGTATGAACCTTAAGATATCAGGTAATTGTACAAAAAATATTAGAGCTTTGCAGATAAGACAAATAATTATGAAGGAATTATATTTGTCAGGCCCAACAACTTTAGCGTTTCCAGTTACTGAAGAATTTTTGCATTATAGTTCAGGTTAGTTACTGTCCTTGAAAGGTGAATTTGATTCATTACATAAATATCAAACCCAAAATCGATCTACCGTTAGTGTCAACGGTGCGAGAAGTTTAGCAGCAAAATGCTGTTTCTTGTTTAACCTTACAATAGTTTTACTGTCATTCAGAGGCGATAAAAGGAAAATTTTAGGGATATTTTCACCATATCCCGTGGAAGATTTTGCCAAAAGGATTGTTTACTGGCATGTAGTAAAACTGATAGGATGGGGACAGTATAACAACGGTCAGCACTACTGGCTCGCTGTCAACAGTTTTGGACGCCATTGGGGTGACAGCGGTGAGTCTCCAAAAGCCTGTTTTTTATTCGCTGGTTTAATTCAATACCAAAATGATTTCAAGTAAGAAAATTTTGCAAGGTTTCAGGGGTGTTCAAGATTGATACCAGTATGGTCGAAGACTTCGGACTTGAGTACGAAACTGGTTTACCGTAAATAGGAAACTTAAAAACCAAATATTAATTATTTTTAACCGCCCGCCTGTTTGTCAAACTTTACGCAAACTAACAATAACAAACTGCATAATGAAGAACAGCTTCTGCACCTTCCAGGTAAGAGACAAAGAAACTCGAAAGATATCGTAGAGGTTATTCTATTTGTGTCAAACATTGACTGTTCTTTCCAAAACGTTGTTTTTTGTTTCGTTTTTTGTACATAATTCGTGCGAAATCTCATAGGTCTACTGAAAGTTGTAAACGCTGTGGTTTTCTCTTTTACCTTATCCTTCCTCGCTCTTTCTTGCAGCTTCTGAATTTCTTCATTTCCTTGACCTCCGACCCTTCACAGCTCATACAGTGCATGTCCTCATATCACGAGCTCAGGAGAATTTAAGTTAATCGTTGTATCAGAAACAAAAGAAAGAAATTGAGAAGTTACCTTGAAAATTGCGCGTAGAATTCTTTTTCTGTTCTTGAAATAGATTAATGACGAAAAAGGTCTTCGACTTGCTCTCTTCTAAAAGTTTATCTAGTCTTCCATGAATTTAATTTTTTTTTGCTTCCTCTTGGCTGTTACAAAAGAAAGGAACCGCAACTTGTTAAACAAGTGAATAAAACCCATTCACTCTCTGACTGTACCGTAACAAATCACCAAGAATGAGACAGCACTGCTTGAAAACAAGTCCACATTATCCATGACGCAGTGTGAGATGCCGACAAGCTAATCTTCTACAATGAGTAGTTTTCAGGTAATATTTCCAAAAAGCCGAGACAAGAATCCACGTTAACCCTGTAAAAATAACGTTTGTCTTTAACTAAAAGCCAGGTTCACGCCACATTTCAAAAGCCAGAGGTTAGGGAACTTTAGATGTTGATTTAACACAAGTAAGCAGCACTCAACAGAGAGAGCACAAAAGGCAACCATAAGCAGATTTCCCAAACCTACAATAATACAGGGTATAAAATCTATGCGCATTTTAGTGTTTGCACCAATAATTTACATCAAGCTTGAAACACTTCGTTTAGAAAATAAAAAATGCGCTGATTGCTGTATTAAAAGAACGTTTTCCACATGTAGCTTAGCTTAAATATTGTCACTGAAGTTTTCCAAGTATATCGCATTGTCTTTCGTGCCTCAAAACCCAGAAGACCTAACGAATCTCACTCCCACGTAAAAAAAAAAAAAGCTTTATCTGGTATTTCAAAGAGGGCACTTCTCGGGTCTAGTGGCGTAATGCAAGTGCTCTCCATTGAGAACTTTCCAACCATGCTTTTCAGCTCGTACCAGGGTGGATTGAAACGCCGCACACCAACCTTTTGAGACACTGACTTTTAAAGGAGTCTTCGACAGTGGCGACTAACTTAAAGGATTAACTTTAGCTTTTGCCAGTAACTAACCGAGAAGAATGGCTCATCTGACCTCTTAGCTAACTACTTCAGTACCTCGTAAAGGTATCAAAAAATTTGCGTTTCCCAGCCATATAATTTGGAAGTTAGTGGCCATGTTCAGTTGTTGACTGCACATTTTGCCACTAAACAGTTCTTAAAACAATTTACCCACCAACAAAAAAATGAAAGTGAGCGAGAAAAGTAGGTTATTGGAGCTGGAGAAATAACCAAGCTAAATTACTAGTCTGCAAAAAAGTACAGTTATAATAACAATGTCTCTAGTCTCTTCCCCACCAAAACGATTGGATAATAGAGATCTGATTCTCAGAATTTAGCAGCTATTTTTATCAGTCCTGACAGCAGAACCTGATACTGTGTGTTGTGGAGGGTTTCCAAAATCTTATCTGACTCCAAGCTACGACTACGAGTCGGTCACTAATGGGAGCAGCACTCCAACTGTAAGAAAAGTTACACACTACTAATGTTCTACTCCAAAAATCAAAAACAGTAAATTGAACAATTCAATAAAAGCTTGGAAAACTTAATCACAGGTATAAATAACGACTAATGTTACAACTTGCCAAAGTTGCTAACTACAATCCCAATCTTTTCTTCGCCATATTTTCAAAATTTCTTTGACGTAATAAACAATAAGACTGCGCATACGATAATAAATGATACTGCTTCTCAAGCCTTTATGGAATATGCCACTCTGCCGCTGCGTTATTGAAGCGGAGGCAAAAGGAGGGAAAAACAACACTGGTAAAAACAGAAAATACAACAGTTATGCAGCAACTAAAGTTTTCGATGTATCTGGTATGCGGTGGACAGCCAACCAAACGGCTATCAGAGTTAAAATCATTAACACTCCAACAACAATAAACGAATCTGCGGAAAGTAACAACGACGTCTTGAAAAGACTGCCAAACTTAACGCCAAACGGAACTGAGTTATTGCATAACGGTAATGATTCCATAGAAAACTTCGTTACTTTCATAATACGAACCTAAAAACTCAAAGACAGAAGCATCTAAAAAGCTATAACAAACAAACAACTATCAAAATCCCATCCCTTAGACGGCTTGATGCTTTATCTTCAGTAACCAGTCACACTTAATTCGAAGAACTTGCCAGTACAGTTCCTAATAAAAGCTCTAACACCCACTATTTAGTAAACAAAATTCTTCAAAAACGTTGGCTCGAATAACGCCACATGAATAAAATACCTTTATACGATTCCCCAGTAAACTATCGTCTTTAAAAGGCACTAATATTTGCTCGTAAGACTTGTTGTGACCAACGAGATTGATCCCATCAGAAGCACGTTCACAAACTAATACATCCTCAACCGACCCAATGCGGGACTCGTCATACCGACTGTACGAACGGAAATAAGCAGACATTACCGCAGTTCGTCTGCGTGCCTAAACTAGGAAAATAATAAAAACATCTTCCAACGATGACTTCCAATTTACTAGTAGAACAATAAAACCTATCATCCTACTTTAGCCAAGGGAACTAATGAAAACTTAACTAACACCAAATTTTTAAGAACCTTTTAAAATTACAAAGAGAGCTACCTCTACTGTGTCAATTTTCTTCAGTTTTGCAGCAGGAGTGCCGGGTCTGGGATAAAACTGATTTATAAATACTGAGGGAAATTTATATTTGCGCAACAAATCCATGCTTTCTTCGAAGTCTTCAACAGTTTCAGTCGGAAAAGCGCAAATAAAGTCAGTGGCAATATAAACTTCAGGCACACTAAATTGTTATTTGTTCGTAATAAAAGTGATATCTTACCAACGATAATTTCTAAGAGATTTAATACCTAAATGGTACGAAGCTATAAGGAAATAAACTAACTTTTCTAGCATATAATCGACAACACGACAAAAATCAGAAACTGAATACTCTCTTTTCATGTCATTTAAAACTGCGTCACTTCCTGACTGGACAGGAATATGTAGGAAAGAATACACCCGGGGATGGTTTAAGATCTTTGCAATCTCCTACAAAAGCAGGGAAGAACGACTGTAATTCTAGCATCATTATAATAAAGTGTTCAAAAAAGATTTTTTCTTTATAAATCAATTTAAAGAGATCTTCCCAAATTTTGCAAGTGTTCAGTAACAAAAACCGGCATTTCAAATTACAAAAATATAATTCCCACATTCTCAATAAACTATAGCAAAGCAGGAACCTCTAAAAAATCTAAAATATATGGCGGGTTGGTCATCCCTAAACGCATCATGCATCCATCAGGTATGACCTTGACCAACTCTTGCAGTAGATCAGGTAAAACCTAAAAACTATAATAAAAATAATGTACACTGTTACCTCCAGTTTTCCTCAAAAAAAAAATGATAAAACTATAATAAGAATAATGCGCATCAATAAAGCAAGTCTCAAATTCAAACAACAACCATTCCAATATCTCTCCCCCAGGCGCCCAAGTCTTCTGATGTAAGCCATAACTCACGACAACCATCAGCAAATGCTGACTGAGCCTGTTCCAAGAGATCCTCCAAGCTATAACTCAGAAATTTCCCTCGAGCCATCTTTGTTTTACAATAGGTGCAGTGGTTTAAACAACCGCTACTTATTGGTAGAACCTGAAAAACAATTCACAACACGGAAATGAACATTACTGGAACAAACCGAAAAAAAAGAGCAGAAGACACGATGATGAAAAGCAAGACCTCTACGTATTTATTCCTCCTCATTTTAGGAAGATGAAGGTTTTGGTGAGGTCTATTCAAATTCAAAAATCGTACACAGTTCCCCACGAACGTTTCATTAACAACTTCAACAATTCTGTCTATTTGCCTTACACCAACAACTGAGATATCTTTCAAAAATTTTGCGTTAGGATCCGCCTAAAAGTAAAGAGTGAGACTTTAGCCATAACAAAAAAGAAGTTTAACAAAGAGAATTAAAAAAATAACGCTTTTAAAAAACCAGAAAATAATGCTAAAAGGTGGTCATCAAGGTTACATTCAAATGGCAAAAAGAAAAGTACTTGAGAAACACATCCTGCAACAACAATAAGTTTATTAAGCTGTTTCGCTTCTTTGATATTATTTTCTAATTGAGCTTCAGAAGGCGTTTTAACCGTGCAGCTGTTAAGCACCCATAATGAAGCGTCCTCCTGAAAACGTAGTTTAACTTTACACTTTAAGAAAGGACGTGCAAACCTTGTCAAAAAAAAGAAAATACTTCAAAGTTTTTTGTTTCAAAAAAGTAAACCACGATCTTCTGCACGTAACTATACTCAGAAAAAATAATTGAAGGGTAAAAAATTAAGAAAAACTTTCATCAATGCTGTTTTACAATCCTACAAATTTCTCCTGCTCAGATACTTAAAAGTTACTTTAGAATTAGTTATAGTATATCCAGCATCTTTCAACAGTCCAGCCATGTATTCAGAATCACTTGAATTGTGAGAACACCCCCAAGTCCGCACATAAATACTCTTTGTGCCTAAAGATTATAGGTAAATACGAACTTTAAAAACAACAATTAGACTTTTATATGAAATCTTTACAAATATTTCCAAATTCTTTACCAGATTTAGATGTATAAACTCTCAAAAAGTATTCCTTAAGAAAAACTAGTGAAAACTCCAATAACTAAGTGACTATACCTGGAACAAAGCTATCGCCAGTAAAAGTAGATTCTTTCAACTGCCGGTGCCGTTTTCTTACCTTTATGGACATGTCATTGCTTTCAATGCGCCTATTGTGCACTTCGTAAGAATCTTCTATATCTAACATCAACTTTGTCTGTGTACTGGTTTCATGTACCAGTTATTTTCCAGGCAAAACTCTGTGTAATATTACCGAGTAAGAGCAAACTTCAACAGCCACAGTGCGTTCACAGTAACATATGGTGCAGAGAAACGAGTCACAAAGGGAAGCACACATACGATTATTATCGCTCTTTCTACATGAAACAGAACATATTAAATACCTTATAAAAAAATTTTCAACAAAAAAGGAACAGTTTCTAGTGCCCACAGAACGTTCAAATCATAGAATGGCAAAAAATCTTTGATAAATTCTAAATATTTATGTGCAAATTCTCAATTGTTCCTTCATTCTACCGTACTTTTTCGGTCAATCCTGACTTACATGAAAACACGGCCCACGATTTAGTCACCCCAACGTGAATGGATCACTTAAAGCCATTCCTATTTCAGAAATTAAAAGCACGGGCAGGCTTAGGTATCTGGCCTAAAGATATCTCTGAAATCATTGCATTATTAGTAACAACCACAAGATCACGTCCATTAAAATTAGTTAAGACCTCCAGTCAAGTGACAAGAAACGGACAAGTCTGGAAACATTCAAGACACACCGCTATAAAAGCAAACAAAGTAACAGACCTCAGTGCAAGATTAGATGTAATCCTCAAACTCTTTTTGCTGCTAGCGAACAGCTTCACAATTGACAACAATTGGCAAAACTCCAAAAGCTGTAAGAAAAAACTACAGCTACCCACAAGTGCTCCATAGGAAAAAACCGTTGAACGGAACTCAATTTACGTTTGAGAACTTTAAGTGTAATAGATGCGTTAGACTTTATCAACCTACGTTATTCGATATTTAAAATCTTATTTGCTTCGTAAGTCACTCTTTGGGCTACGTCCGGCTAATTCGTTTCAAAAAAACAGGATATTTGGGCAGCGTCCTTGTCTTCTGTATCGTTTATGTTAGAGTTTAAAACTGCCTTCGAACTTTCTGCAAAATACACCTCAACCTTACCTTTTCAGCAACTCAGCAGTCAAAGATTCGACAACAACTCCATCTATTCAAACAAACACGCGCTATCTTTCTACACATATCACCAATTTCGCAGTACAGACAATGCTGCTTTTTTAGACGCGTCAATAAGTAGTAATTCTTATCCAGCTCCAAATGCTTTGCACGGGCAGGAACAGCAACATCATACGACCTTTATTTAAACGTCAGACCTTAAACCGTAATGTATACAAACTCAAATCTGTATTCGTAACTTTCACATCTTGTCAAACGCTCACCGCTTAAGCTAACTGAAGCCCATTTATACAGACGCAAATAAGGTTGTCGGCAGTTCCCTTGCTCCCTTCTGTTTTTTCTCCTCGGTATGATTATAGCGACCTCTCAAAAAATCGTAGATTCTAAACTATAACATCTCTACAGGGATTTTAAATGAAGCATGACGATAATAGCTTATTTTAAAAACAGGAAACACAGGTGACAAAGGATGTACAAATCAGACATTGTGATTTGTAAATTCATGAACGACGCTATAGCGGAATCCATACACTCAAAAACTGAAACTCTGTTCATAAACCAACATTTATCTTTGTTAACCAATTACGAAAACCTTCAAATTCAAGGTGTTTCCTACAGCTCAAAAAAACTTTCTGTTTAGCCACTCACCGTCGACCCTATTTGACACACTGATTATAGGTTTCGCGGATGTAATTGCCTAATCTACAAAAATATGGTTAACTTCACAGCTACTATACTTGTGCAGACTGCACCTTGCAGCTTCTTACGGTCTTATTTTCGTGATTTCTCCTTAAACTTATAAGTTCCATCCAATACCTTACAAGCAAACCAGATCTACTCAACATCTCACTCTACATTCAAAATCACCAACAAACCACCCATTCTTATCTTTAAAAAGATTTGAGTCTTTTCAACCACACTACAACCCCTATAAAATCACATCCACAGAGGACATCTCAAAGATGCCTACAAAAAACGTTTTGAGAAGAGTACAGTGCAAACTATTCAATTAAGGATATAATCTAAAGCATCTAAAAACCTACTCTATCATTCAGAAAGCAGTTCATAGCATGGTGCGATTCTGTTTAAGTACGCCCGGTCGACTGGAGATTTAATAAGCATTTGTCCATCTACAGAAGGACAGCTCGGAGAAGCACAAAACCTGCTAAAAGAAATCGAAGAAAAGCTTAAAAGCAAAATTTCTGAAACGACGACAGCCCAAAGAAAAAAATTTTGTGTAAGGTACAAAAGAAAGAGTATGCGTGTCGATGGGAATAAAGTAGAGAACAATAAAAACTTTTTATTATTTAACATTCAGTGAGACACCTCAGTTTCACGTCAGATCCAAAGTTGCGAAAGAATTTTAGACGCCACACCGAGAAAAAATTCCAAAGCCAAACCCATAAATAATCAACAATGTTCTTGACTTTAAATGCAAAAAAATTCATAGCCAAGAACAAGAGGACCCAAAAGTCATCTTTTACAAAAAACAACAAGTGAGCGGTCACATGCATTAAGCGTTAACAAAAAAAAAAATACCAATCTTAAGGAAGATGTGAAGTAGATATGCAACTTAGCAAAAGATCAAACTCAAGATAAGTATGGTTCACAGTTATTAAAATATTTTCGAACCAAAAGAATGCAAAGTAAAAGCACAACTAAAATAGAAAATTATAGATATCAGAATGCTTCAGATAGTTTGAAACAGATCCCGTCATTACAAACAATGAATAAACCTAAAGTAAAAAGCACTTGTTCTTCTTCTTCTTTTTCTGTTGTAGGGCTGCCTGAGTTGCTTTTTCAAATACTTCACGTATACCCTAAAAAAATTCATCATCTTAACAAAAATCTATTTTTCTGAGACTCAATAGAACTGAGAAAATGCCTGACTGTCCAAGAAAAACAAAAAATTTTTCCACCTGCAAGACGTAAAGATTGAAAACTGTAACCAAAACAACTTACAAAGCGTAGAATAAACAACTTACTTCCTTCGTTTTCGCCGAGCATTCAAGATAAGCAAATGCACCTATCTGTTCCGCTACAGCACGACCTTGTTCAGGTCTCACAGGCTCCTGTTTCATCTTGCCAAGATCACGAACAACACTCGGATCATTCCTTAGATCTTTTTTATTGCCTACTAGAATTATTGGCACGTTTGGACAAAAATGTCGCACCTAAAACTTTGATGATTTTGTTGCAGCTAACAAGCGCAATCTTACACGAAACCCACAAACTTTTTTGTTATTTCCAGCTCAAAGAAGTACATATGTACTAGTGCCAAAAATGCGTAGACATCATTCAAACCTCTGGTGTCCATTTTTCTGGAATGTTCTCAAGAGAGTCAGGAGAGTCAATGGCGAAACACATTAGAATAACATCAGTATCAGGATAACTTAAGGGCCGTAACCGGTCATAATCTTCTTGCCCAGCCGTATCCCATAACGCCAGTTCCACCTAAAAGATGCAATAGTCTAGAGAATAAAAAACATCGCATACAAAACGTGTAAGAGGGACCTTGACAAGAAAAGGAATAGAAATCGTTCCAAAAAAGTTGACTTTTTCTAAATTTTCCTAAATTATAAAATAGTAGAACAGGGCCTTATGTTTGCGTAACAATTTAATAGGACTCTGAGATATTATAACAATACTATTTTTAAGCAATTTTTTTTTTTTGATAAAACTCAATAAGGTGGATGCGATAGCACTCTGAAAGAGTTTTCAATATCTAAAAAACCAATATTTCAAGGAGGAGCCAGGAAAATAATTTAGACAAGAAGATGAATGTTCTCAAACCTTGATAATACCAATGCTCTTCAAAAGTCAAAAGAGTAAAGCTCATTAATAAGATTTTCTGCACTAATTTCTTGCGAGACAACCGTAACTGAAGGATATTGCACAAAATCTCTTTGAGGTCAAAATCATAGTCTGAAGATAGTTTAAAAGATTCAATCTTTCAAAAACCAATCTGAGTGTAGCAGCTTATGAGTGGAAAATATTACGAGATTACACAGCTGAAAACAAGTTGTAGCTTTAAGCTTGCCGTCCAGAAAAGTTGCGTCGAAGATAAAGCTTTCGTAACAAACTAATGAATCTCATCAATTTAAGTCTGGCAAGTACAACGAGTTTATTACGACAGCACTCTGGTCTCTAAACCAATACCTCTACCAGGTTTACTTCCAGTTCAGGAAAGTATCGCGAAGTTTCTGTACAAAAAAATTTGTAACAGTGTTAAAACATACCCTAACCATGAAAAGCCCGATGAATCACAGCAGGAGACCTTACTGAATTATAGCAAAGTACTACTCACCCAAGCATGCCCGAACTATTCTAAAAACAATTCCCTTGAGAGGCTTTGGCTCATTTGTTCTGTCCCCTTTTAGTAATTCCTTTTGTATTTGTTTCAGGCTGAGACAGTTTGTAAATAAAAAAAGTGACCAAAACCAAATTGGTTTTATCCAGGACACCCAGCTGTCTTCAAATAATATCTAAGAATAAGCTTAATATTTATAAAATCATTTCTGATAACTTGAGTAAACTTTTAAAAAAAAATAACGGCGTTTCCTGTCCTTTCGCTATATAAATCTTTAAACAACCTTTTGTAATTACCAAACAACACCACAGCCATCATATTAAAAAATGAGCTAAGATCATAGGAAAAATAAGCATTTTTTAAAACCTCACTTGTTTCCCATCAACCTCAATATCGGCAACATAGTTTTCAAACACTGTTGGGACGTAAACATCAGGAAACTGATCCTTGCTAAAAACGATCAGTAGACATGTTTTGCCTAAAATAATAACAAAAAAACTCAAAAAATAAACAGTTAAAAAGTCAAGTTAAAAAAACAAACTCAAACCAATTGTTAAAAATATGTCCAACAAAAAAAAAATGATTTTTCCTTACCACACGCACCGTCTCCAACGATAACCAATTTTTTTCGTATAGCTGCCATTAAAAAGCACCTGAAATATGCACTTAGTTTATAAGTGAAATTGACGCAAGCGGAACACAAGCAAAACTTCAAGAAGCGGAACAAGGTACACAGACTGAAAAGCACCAAAAAAAAAAACAAACTACCATAAACATTTCTAAAATAATCTACTAAGTATGTCGTGAAATTCATTTTCTGCTAAGGCCTTCGAAAAGCAGAACTAGCCATACAAAAAGTTAGAAAATACGAGCTTTTGGTACATTTTAACAGGTGATGTCGTACGGTGACTTCGCTTATTATTCAAAACTTACACTAGCAGAATCTCAATGGCAAAGTAAAGAATGATAAGCTTAACAATAAACAAAAAGATGGTATTTCAAAAATCCAAATTTTTAGCTAATGAAACAAAACAGAATGCCTTTATTCGCTAGTCATAAGCCAAAAAAATAAATAAATGCTTTCAAAAGTGTAGGAAAATGCCACTATTAGAATATTATCTATTAATGGTAAGAAAAAACAGTAATAGCCAGTTATGATGATTAATACCGATAAATAAAGGCAAAATGTGAGGAAAAAAATGTCTTAAAAACAAGTCTAGATTCAATTTTCTCTCCCGTCTTTCATTCCTCCCACCACTACAACATATAGAAGATGGTGACTGTTAAACGGCTGCCCTATAAGATTAAATTTACAAAGCGAAATAAAATAGAAAACAAATAGAAGAATGACGTGATTCATCGGATTTAACCTACTCACATCTGTTTTGAAGTTAATTTCATCAACTAAATAAACAAAGAAAACGAGCAACTAAACTGAATGTATACAGAACAAAGAGGAATATTAAGCGGTATATGAGCACCAATAAGACCGAATAATAACCATCCCTCCCCCTTAAATAATTGTTCAAAATTACTGAAACAACAAAATAATGATAAAACGGAAATGTAGAAGAGTAATTGCACCAACAGTTGTTATCGCCTTTTCAACATCAACAATAGCGTCATCATCATCATCATCATCATC